>APFE030233580.1:303209-319557 GCA_000404065.3 Pinus taeda
TTATCTTGTCATACATATCTTTAGACTTTCTTAAATTCCCAACATATGCAAGTAAATGATCTTGTAAAACATCAGGTATAATTCTCTTTACTTTGGACTCACCTTTCTTGTACTTGTTCTTGAGGGAAGCAGAAGCATTTTCTAGAGGCTCTAGCATCCTTCCTTGAATGTATTCTAGCACATCATTGTTCTCAACTATGATCTCCAATCTAACTTTCCATGACGCAAAGTTTGATGCATCACCCAACTTTTCATGCTCCTTGAAGGTAGAGGATGACATCTTGACCTTGACTAGGCAATCTGCTTTCTGAAAATCAAGGCTTCAATGCTTGTCTTCTTTTGGGCTTGTCCTTCACCTCAACTCTGATACCATGTTAAATTTTCTGATTGTTCTATGTTGTATCAGTGACTTTAGCCCAATTTACTTATTTATTACCAATGCATCCAATTATCAGTAGTATAACCAATCATAAACGTAATTGAAGAAAGAACAATGTATGTAGTGACAAAGAAGACAATAGCACAACCATAAGAGACAGTAGATTGGTCCAAGATCAGGGAAAAACCCCACAAGGGGGAAACCCTTTCAAATCTTCTTCTTTAATAGATCGTCATAAAAAGATTTCAACAGAGAGTACAATGAGCCCAATACATATGTTTGCAGCAGATACTAATATATCAGATCTACAGATCTATATAACAACAGAGATAAAACACAAATATACCAAATCACTGAAGCCAACTGATAAACCCAAGATCAAAAATCTGGACGATCTCAGCAAAATTGTCTGCGTGCATCCAAAACTCTCTGGACGCTTTCTCTACCACTGTGTGAGGGCGTCTATAGCTTCTCGGACGCTTTCAGGAAGACCCTATGCGTGCGTCTGGGGTCAAACCCGCCAAATCTACTAAAAAACCCTTGGACACTCTCTTCTAGTTGCTATGCATGCATCAGGGATGGTCTGGACGTTGTTAGGACTACTCTGTGCGACCATTTGGGGACCACCACCTTCATATCTGCCTCTGAACCTTTGGACGCTCCCTTAAGCCTCTGTGCCAGCGTCAAGGGCTCTTTGGACGCTCCCATAAGCATGTGTGCCAGCGTCCAAGGAATAGAAAGCCTAGTTTTTTGCCAACATCTGTGGATCAGAAAGCCCTAAGTCAAAGCAAATCTTACGCCTGTGATTTCGAACCCTTGTGCAAACTCTTTTCATCAAACCTGTGAAAACCAAGACAAAAGAGAAGAATAGAAGATGGCTTGGTCGCTATGATGAAATGTGCTTGAGGTCGCTTCTCTTTATAGGATTTTCTGAGGATTCACTTGGGGTTAACGCTGACCTAAGCAATTACCCATGTGGTTAGGGTCAACCCATTTCATAATGCATGTATGAATAAAATAATTCAAAACTTAACTTCCAGTTAACAAAATTGGGTGATCTTTAAGTCGACTTTGGTCCTCTCGAAAAGAGGAATTTAATGCAAGCATCATCTCGGTCATCTGAGCTATCCATTGTGGAATTTGACCCTAGTTGGAAAAATTAACATTAACCAATATAAATTCTCTTTTGGGGTAATATAGATTTTCCTTGGGGCAGTACGGTTTCCCTTTGGGGAAATTCATTCCGAAGTTGCCCAAAGCACTAATTTCTTAGATTTACACATTTTAGCTTTATAAAATCATAATTTCGCATTGATTTAAAGGCTGATACAAACTATGGTAAATTATTTGGCTTGTGGCTTAATCTAAATATCTTTAAGGCAAGTTGATAGCAGCTCTTCGTTGATTTTCAGATCAGTAAGTTCAAGGAATTAATACACATAAGAATCATTTTACAAACCCCCTAACCTTGCTTAAAGTATAATATTAAAATCAGATCTGAGCTTATACTTAAAGAATCAACTCAAGTGCTAATCACTAATATATGAAGTCGATGCAAGTGGGTAGTAACTTATGAAACCTTTGTATTCTAGACTTAGGGAACCTGGTTGCTGTTAGAGAAGGTCCCTTTGTGTTGGATTCCCCAACCTAAAGTGAGGGGAAATAGTTATTGAGGTGACAATGACAACTCCTGTGAGTTACACTTGAGCTTAGTACCCCCTTGTGTTGGATTACCCAACCTAAAGTGAGGGGAAGTAGCTGTTGAGGTGACAATGACAACTCCTGTGAGTTACACTTGAGATTAGTACCCCCTTGTGTTGGATTACCCAACCTAAAGTAAGGGTAAGTAGTTGTTGAGGTGACAATGACAACTCCCGTGAGTTAAACTTGAACTTGGTACCATGTGAAGGCTTTGCACTAAGGGCTGCAAGTTTGGGTGATAACAGGGACAATACTAATAAGTCAAACAACTAGGAGGAGGATTGGCAGTTACCACAAGGGCTGTCAATTAGATCAACACTATCTGATTAGTTAAATCTGTGTTTTCCTTCTCTCTTTCTCTATGCATTTCTAGCTTAAATTAGCTGAACCCCATTAGGCAACTTGTAAGTTATAATTATGTTTAATCTATCAGAGTTATCCATAACATCAATTAGCATAATCTTAACCCACAAAGCTCCCACAAGAACAAACTGCCATACAATTATGTATGTCTGTATACTTATGTGCTTAACTCTCGAGATTCAATATTTGATTATGGTTATGATGCTTCACATAAAAAAATGTGGGAAAAAGACTCTGCTTTTACGATGCTCAACCTCTGGATCTTTCCAAAGGTCAAGTTTTCAATTCTGTGTTGAACATTAAAGAAATTTACCAGAATTAGGCAGTATCCCCCTTACTCTACTCCATATTATCCTCAGATACCTTCTTCCCTACTCTCTTACATAGCAAATGAAATAAATTCTCTTTAATTTCTAATCGTTAAATGAGAAACCAAGAATGTCAAAAATGGCAAAGGACAAATTAGATAAACTAAACCTCATGTTCTGTGCACAAAATTATCCAGCCCAGCACGGATACCATAAATTTAGTAGTAACACTTATCTGCCCTTCCAGACATGCACACAGCCAAAAAATCACTGCTAGCCAGGACAACTTGCACAGTAACTACATCAAAGTTCTACCATCACTGAATGGTGAGCCATTTTCAGCATTATGCCAATTTTTTTACATTGACATCATCAAGAACAAGACAAACCAATATCAGCATTCATCTCTTTCACAAGGTCCTAAATTTTTGTACTGGATACAGCTGAAAATCAAAATTCATCGATTGCACTGAAGCATCAGAAGTGAGATCAGCATACGTAAGGTAGAATTTCTGCAGTTTATTTTTACTGACTTCAAATACAGTGATTAATACCTGTACAAGAAACAACAAACAATCAGATCAACCCACTGTGTCCTCTCTGTAAACTACAGTTGAGATTTTGTATTCACAATCAAATACATGTCATTGAATTAAACTCACATGCCTCCAATTATAAAGTGTTGAATTTCATGCCATTTGGTTTCTCAACATCAACAACTAAGCTTTTCATGTATTTGCCAAATGATGGGCAATCTTTCATTAATCAAGTTTGGATCACTGTATGCACAAGATTCTGATGGAAATCCCCGCTGCAAAAGATCATCAAGAAAGAAACAATCACCTTCTGTTCAGCATTCACATGAACATTATCTTAAAACCACAAGAAGCCTTATTAGATGATGGTTACATGAATCCACCAGCACTAAATATTTATAACACAAAACAGATCTTGTGCCTTAATTGTGAGTATATTTTAGTCCTTTACCCTAGCAAACTTTTCAGTATATGATTATGTATTTCCAACTAGAAATTGCAAAAATAACACAACCCCTTGACTCTATTTAAGAAAAGAGTATGCCATTGTTAATTTAAATTTAAGTCATTAGTCAAGCTTGTCATCTTACCACAGCTAAAGCCTCAAATGTGCTTTCTCTTCCGCAGCGTTCTCTAATGACTACAGGCATCCCTTTGGAATCACTTTCAAAAGAACAATACATGCGAGTATCTCTTACTCTCATGAGTACACCATCAACTCTAAGCTGCCAAAGAAAACCAAACCCATAGGACAATGTTTCTAACATCATATTACACTACAGAAAGCATTGTGATTATGCAACTTTTTAAACAAAACAGAAAAGCAAGCTTACCCAGAAACGCAGAAGAAGAAACCAACAAGTTGGCATAACTCTCTACAAGAGAGGACCGATTATTAGAACCGAACCACCACAAAATTATTGTCTAAGAGTGAACACACAAATTATCAAGCGAGAAGACAAGTTATTACTTCATAATAAAAAATACTAGAACTTACAAGCATTCTATGTTAAAAAATGAGCCAAACCCACAACTTACAACTTTTACTGTTAGGAGTGAAACCCCATTGTCAGCCAACTCATCTTCATACAATACAACCTGTTGGATTTTAGAAAAGTGAGAATGATCTTCTCTTTGGTATAGAATAAAAACAAACCTCCGTGCCATAGAAAATAAAACAGAATTACATCATCTGTTGATGAAGATGACTGAATACCAAACGTTATCTAGAATTTTCTTAATCGTTGGCCATTTTACAAGCACCTAAAATTCAAGCCAGCCATTACATGTGGAAAAACAATACTGCATTGTCTGAGGAATCCTCATTATGTTACAAATACCTCATCATAAAACAGTATCGGATCCTTTGATTGTAGTGCAACTAAATTGATGCGGTCTTCAGACTCTATCCAACATAGGCATTCACTTGTTTCTCTCGCTTGCACATCCATCTCTACCTGATCATTTTCAAACTATTCTCAAGTAAGCATAATGAGTGGATATTTTTTAGGCAAGAATAATGGGTGGATATTGTTGAACACCAATTTCACATGTTAAATTTGCTACCTGAAGCAAATACTCTGTCTGTAAAGCTACAAAACAGTCAGATATCAAAACAGGTTTATCCAAAATTGAACTGCAAAACTCGAAATGGAAGATATTCTCAGTGAAATACTAAGAGCTTTTTGACTATAATCTGTTGAGCATTTATAGTCTTTGTAATATGCCAAACATCACTTTGTAATATTAGTAAAAGGATTCCTTAATGGCCCATACAACGTTAGAAGCATTAAGTTCTATTCTAATCATCTTTACAACTACATAATCATCGGAAAGTTCAAAGCATCCTTTAGTCATTTCAAGTTGTATCAGAGTTGTTAGCCTCCAATATGGAAAAATTGTGGCTATTGTTTTAATTTTTGTTACTTGTCTCACATATGGGTCCCATTGATGCCAAATTCACGGATCCCCATTTTGGATACGAATATGGATATGGATCCACCCAGATCCACGTAAACGAATCCTTCAAACTCGGAAACGGATCCCATGCTATTGAAATGAATCCTATGTCAACAAGCTCTCACATGCCAAATCCCAAGTAAATAAAATTGGAGATGTTAGGTTTTTTTCTAATTTTTTTTAATGACATTAGCCACCTCTTTGAAACACTAAAAAGAAAATATTGTATTTAGATTTTTAGTTAGATCACTTATTAGTAATTTGTAGGTTGTATAAGTTATTAAATATGTAACATACTGGGGCAAATTTTTTTGTTTCCACTAGGGCTTCCAGAGCTTCAACCACACACACACACACATATAATATATATATATATATAATATATCACATTGATATTCTTTTTCAACAAATAATACCAATATTGCAATTGAACTAGATAATCAATACCACAGAAAAACCCTCGTCATACAACAAACATTCACGGCCTCAAATATGATATCGTGTCATGATATAATCCACATTCAACAAATTTTTGACCCTAGCCAAAGTTTTAACCTTTTCACGATACCCAAACTTGACCAAATTTTAAAATTTGTCCTATGTTGAATGCTTAAAAATTGACTAGAGAAAGTAGCTACCGGTCCATTCTTCAGCATCAAACCTGTTACAGCGAGTTGTTCGCTTCTTTGATGGATTCCACAAAGGTCACGCACACACGAATCCAAACGATTCATTAAGCGATTCGCTCCTCTGACGGCTTCCACAATCAGTCACACATGCACCAATCTGGATGACTCGTTTAATTCAAGCTCGGACCACCAAATTCTGCGGTCACTCCAGGTTCTGTGGCCCAGTTGTTGCTTCAGGCTATGGGGTCTCAGTCTAAGAAATTCGTTTTAGCCGCAACTGCCACAGTAAATACGCAAAATAACCTGTCATCCAGTAGATGTCCACCCGAATTTAGCGTTCAACTTAAACTATAACTTGATCTGTCGCAGACTGCCTGCTCACGGATTCCAAGTCTCAGAGCCTTCGTTCAGAACCGACCTTAAGGATACACCCAATCTTTTAAGTTTATCACCACAGAACTGTGATCAAGACACAGAGGGATCTGCCAAATTTCTTGCTCGGACTTGTTTGCCTTAAGGGGTTGCGACCACAATTTCGTCAGAAAATCCCTGTCGAGTGAACTTAGGGCTTAGCACAGAAAACTCCTGCTACTTCTTTTAAAAAGAATAACCTGGACCAAAATCGAATCAAGGACAGATTTTGTTTCCTTTTCAGATAGTGTCTCTGGCCAATCCATGAACTCAGATCAGAACTTCATTGCTCTCTTCAAGGGTTCACCTATACCAGAACAATACCACAGAATCTCACTGCTCCAACGAATAGAGATCAATCTTCAGAAGAATTCGTTGCCTTAAACTAGAATACTTGTGCCACTACAAAAACAAAGAGAGAGGAGAAAAAGGGATGTCAACTGGGGTGGAATCTTTCACCGCCGAAATTGACCAGAAGAATAGGGATATTAAAACCCTCAAAGCTAATGTTCAAGAAACAAAAACAAAGAGAGAGGAGAAAAAGGGATGTCAACTAAGGTGAATCTTTCACCACTGAAATTGACAAGAAGAACAAGTATATTAAAACCCACTAATGCTCAAGAAACAATAACATGATCCATAATGATGCTCAAAATGAATCCAATCCTCCTTTATTTATAGGCTTCCTTGAGGGGTTTCATCTTCATAAATGGTTGAGTAAATCTTACTCAAAACCCTTTTTTAGGCTCATGAATCCTATTTGTCCTCAATTCATTGAGAACATTACAAAATGCCTCTAGGTTAACCCACTAATGCTCAAGAAACAATA
Source organism: Pinus taeda (assembly GCA_000404065.3). Classification (NCBI taxonomy): domain Eukaryota; kingdom Viridiplantae; phylum Streptophyta; class Pinopsida; order Pinales; family Pinaceae; genus Pinus; species Pinus taeda. The sequence goes on from APFE030233580.1 coordinate 310,325, forward strand.
ACATGATCCATAATGATGCTCAAAATGAATCCAATCCTCCTTTATTTATAGGCTTCCTTGAGGGGTTTCATATTCATAAACGGTTGAGTAAATCTTACTCAAAACCCTTTTTTAGGCTCATGAATCCTATTTGTCCTCAATTCATTGAGAACATTACAAAATGCCTCTAGGTTTTATAGCACGTGATAATGCTACTTACTAGGAAAATTTTGACACAACAAAATGTTAATTTTCAATTTTTTATAATACTTACAAGAAATCTTTAAGACAATACATAGATAATAATATATGTTGTACAAAGAATGGCGTTGTCATTAATAATTTAATTAGATCAATCCCATCCAACACTAGGTGAAGAGTCCTCTTAGAACAATATGATACATACTCTAGAGCATGTTCTCAAAATGTACCATATTCATTTACCACTGTAATTAGATGGGAATTTTTAGATTTTAAGCCAAATGTTTGTTGGAAAAATTGAGAGGAGGGGTGAATCAATTTTTCTCTTTTGCTTACAATATAGTTGTTGACCACAAAAATGTACAATTGAGGTTAGTCAACTACCCCTTGAGCAGAGTATATTTTTGAGCATTTCGTCATTGTCAGAAAGTCAAAATTTCATAACTTCATCATCATCATTTAGCAGATTGTCAACATTTTGTACTCCAGATTCTACAACCCACTGGGGATGATGTAAAAATGATTCTAGTATGATGAAAATTGAGTCATGTAACACATCTAGGTAGCTTAAGATTTTTCTAGAGAGTTTTCACTCTAGGGAGCTTTTTTTCCTTGGCTCATTATTTGTGTTTTTCAACACTTATAATTGGTTAACTTTTTCTCCCACATATCCCCCAAAGCTAGATTGAGACTTGATGGTGAAGTCTTAGGTGAGTCCTAGTGTATAAAGTCGATGTGTATTTCCATACTAGATTATCTGTAAAGTTTCACAGAATTTGGTTAAGTCTAGGTGTCACTTTTTAATTATTAAAAATTTCTCACTAGTAGAGACTTTTAATAATTATTTTGATGTAAGACGTAAAAGTGTTGTCCATAGAAGTTGTAAGGGGTATGAGTAAAATTAGACCTCAACACTTTAGCTTTCTATCTAGACACATTTTCGGGGACAAAAAATGTGTATTAACCCCTCGTTTTCTATTTTTTCTATTTTTTGGTAAAAACACTGGCAATTAATTACCCATAAATTACTCAGAAATTAAAATGAGAGAAAATAAAGATTCTCTCCAAGTGGAAAATTGATTTAAAACGATGCAGACTTTCCGAAGAAAGGAGTCAAGTCACAAAGTCAAGGAATCTCTACAAATCAAGCGGGAAAAATCCCAAGAAAAATTCGTTCGTCCTCTTTAATAACTAATGATCCATAAAAATGACTTTTTCAGGTGAAGGGTCCAAGGTTGTTATTTTCAATGTGAATTTTTCAAGAAAAGGAGGATATAAATATTTTTAGTGGTCCAAACCACTCCAAGATCAAATCCTTGGTCAATCCAACTCCTCCTTTGGGGGAAACACGTTCCTTCCTAGAGATTTGTGTAGGCAATCAAGGGATAGGAATTTTTTGGAATGATCTAACTGTTTTCTTTGTGGGATCAAGTCAAAGATGTGCAACTCTTGGAACCTCGCTGTTTTTCACTTGGAGAGGGATCAAACTCTCTTATTTTTCTATTTAAGGAAGCTAAAGCTCCACATTGTAATATCTTTGATCATATATCGAGCTCTTGGCTACTCAAGCTCTGCTACAGTCTTGTACTGGATCTTTTTTTATGAATAATAAGGAAGTCTTTGGGGGTCAATTCATGGTGGTGTTCCTCTTCCGTCTTCTAATAAATTTTCTGATTCATGTTCTTAATGCTCCACTGGTAATAATTTAAATCATGTTATTTCACTTGCCAATTTGTGGATTTATTATTTGTACAGGTATCTTACATTAGTATTTGAGATTAGAGAAACACCCTAGATTTAACCGTTCTAATGGGTTTTGTGTTGAACCCCTACATCTTTTTCTTCATTGTGTTATATATCTCCTTGTGATCTACCAATTTTATCTTGAGTGTATAGAGATCCATTTTATGAATCAGATCTTGGGTGTTTGGGAACATTTTTGAACCAACGGACTTCCAAGGAATACAAGTGGAAGAGCCTACTTTGATTTGCTTCTAAATGCTTATCTAACGAAATGTTTCCCAAGGGTTTCGTGGTCATTGCTTGGGAATATTATTTATCTAAATCTCACTATCTCATTTTAATGTGCTTTGACTAAATAAATTTGTTATTTTAAGAGCTTATTTCTCCTATCTAAAGGGCAGAGGCATCCTCATACCCCTTGGATTGGTATTTGTAAATTTTGTAAATATTTTTGTATATATTTACTAACCCTCTTGTATTATTTTTCCTGTATCTTCTATCTATTCTCTTGCAGATTTGAAGAACAAATAAGGGTTTGGATTGAAAAATTATTTTGGAAATGTTTTGTTTTTGTAGGTGGAATTTTAAGAGATAAGGCAAAAAAAAAAAAAAAAATTAAGCTTGACACTTGCTCATGGATAAAACCCTCTCATTTTTCCTTGTACGGAGAGGGTTTCTAGCAGATCAGGAAAACAAAAAACAAAAAACAAAAAAACCAAATCGAATTCTCTTGGAAGGTCATTTTTTCAACTTTTGAGAGTTTTTTCCCTAAATCACAAGCTTGGGAGAAGCCTCACCTTTCTCTTCAACGAAATCCCTTGAGAGTTTGATGAAATTAAAATTTTTGGTAAAAAAAATTAAAGTCGATTTGTCACTCGAGTCTTGGAGATTTCAGATCTATAATCTCTGAGAAGATCGTATAAATTCTTAGGCTCTTTTTCAGTGGGCAGCAAGCCTAGAGAGGCTTTTACCTTCTCCTAGTGCGAAAATCCTCTTTGGTTTGATGTCTTGCAGCTGATGCAAAAGGTCATTTGGTAGAAAAGTGAAATTATTTTGTGGAGGAGAAATCGGTCTTTCAGGAGAAAGGCACCATTTACGGCTTGGAAAATTTCAGATCTAATTTGTTTGAAAGTCGTCTTCATTTTTTGTAATTTTCCTTTGTCGTAAGCCTAGAAGAGACTCTCATGCGAAGAATATTTCCTTGCTTGGACATCTATTTTCCTTGAGCAAAATAATCTTGAAAAAACAAAGCGTTTCTAAGGTTTGGGAATCTGGAGATTGAATTTTTTGGGAGGCTCGATATTTTAAAGTTTTAATTTTTGGAGGCTTTCATCTATATTGGCCACAAGCATAAGAAGGTTCTTTTTCAATCAAACCCTTGCATTAATTTCTTTCCCTTTGATGTATGACAACTTGAACAAAGTACATTTTATAAGGGAAAGTGGTAGAAGAAATTTCAATTTCTAGCTTTGAGAGAGAAATTCTCATTTTAATTTTTGTAAAATCATTTTAAATAGTTTTTCTCGTTTACACCTTGAGGAAAGGGTATTTAAATTCCATTTGACAGAAAGAAAGAAGATTATTTTAACGTCCATGAGAATAAAGATAGCCTATGGGACAAAGTCCTTCATCTGTTTGATGTATTTGGCCCTTTTTCTGTGAAGCCTCACAATAAATGCTCTCGGCGTCTCAACAACGCCCTCGCTAAATAGATTATCCCAAGAGCTAGCTACTAGCGTATCTGCATAACTTTCCCTATTGTCTTTGAAGGCCTCACATTCTAAAATGAAATGCTTTTCTGTTCCCACTTTTCTGGAAGAACAAAAAATGCATACTCTTTCTTGTCACACTTCTTTTGGTCTTTTCTAGTGCCCTGTTTCACAATGGAGTTTATGAGAATTAGTCCTTAACTGAGCAATAAGAATTTTGGCTCTCCAAGAGATATTGGCCTCTATGTATGCTTTTGGTTGATGACTATGAGTGGGATTAAACACTTCAATATAGTACTTTTTCTTTCTTCCTAGCTCCTTATCCCAAGTACGCTTGTGGAACTTATCCATAACAAAAGCTTTTATCTCTTTCTTGTTTATGGGACACATGTTCAAGCAAATACCCCATTTACTAAACCATTTGTTATTTTGCTACATCCAAGTCTTTTTTCTATTGCACAATATGTCATTAAAGACAACCTTAGGCCATCTACCCTCTTCCATTTGCTCAATTTTTTTTAAATACCTTATGACTCAACCATAGCAATTGCTTCAATAGGAGCTACCAATGTTTCACTTACCAAGATAGCATAAGGAACTGCACTTTTAATCTTGAATTTATTTGTAATCAAACGCTTCTGAATTTTCTTAATTTGTTTCCACTGCATGTCGGATGTACTGTTGGCCCATAGTTCACAACCATAGAGAGTCACCGGAATCACTAGAAGCCCAAAAAGAGTTTGAGTCGTTTTCCAGTCCCAAAACTCTGCCTCTCTACACCTATTTTGAAAAGCATAAAATGCTTTCCAACCCCCCAAAGTTCTTTTCTTTCTACAACCATCCAAGCTTAGATTTTTGTTGAAATCAATTCTGAGGTATTTGTAATCCGCAACTTCTTCCAGAATGTTGCCTTCAAAGTAGAACTTATGTTGGTTATGTTTTCTTTTTTTAGACAAAATCATTACTTTCGTTTTGTTGATATTGACTTGCATCCCCACACTTCTACAAAAATGCTCAAGGGATAGTAAGTGCTCTTGCAAACCAAGAGCCAATTTAGCAATCAAAATAAGGTCATCTGCATACATAAGGGTAGGAGACAATGGGCAACCTTGCTTGACCCCGATATCGCTTCTAAAACTTTCAGAAATGCATGTTGAAGTTCTAATTTTGACTTTCACCTCTTCATACAGCCTATGCAAAGCTGCTCTCAAATGTTTAGGAACCCCAAGTTCCTCCATTATGTGTCAAAGCTTATCCCTAGGAACTGTGTCAAAAAAAATTCTGAAATCAACAAAGCAACAAAAGGCTTCATCCTTTTTCTCCCAAACTTTTTCAATGATGTGCCTTAAAGTTATACAATGATCAATTGTGGAATGTTTAGGTCTACAACTTGCTTTCCCTTTAGCATGCTTATTTTTTTCTTCTGCCCACTTGCTAATTTTAATTTCTAGCATGCTTCCAAATAGCTTTGCAAACAAAGGGTTCATCATTATGGTCCTATATTTGGAGGGACTATTGACGTCACCGCTCTTGAAAAGAGGTATTGCCAGACTAGTTGTCCAATTTGTGGGGAGTCCCTATTGTATGATGTTGTTGAAATTTTTTGTAATGTGAGGTGCAAGAATCTTTGAGCCCCACTTTAGATATTCTGCTTGGAGTTCAGCTAAGTCTTTTGCTTTTCCAACACCCAACTTCTTGATACCCATCTCTACCTCTTGTATTGTGAAGAGTTCAGTATCAGTGTTGACCAAGGGGGGAGGGTCAACCTTGGGATCCTGCTCATAGAGTTGTCTTGCATAGTCAAACCATTTAGAAGTTGTAATACTATTTCCAATTTGCATCTTTCTCGGTTGGAGCTCCTTCCAAAATAATTTGGGATTATTTTTTCCAAGGAAGATTAGTTCTTCACTCCTTGAAACCATGAAATCAGCATTTTTCTTGCTTAATAACTGCTTGTAAGCTTTGAGCTTTATGTTATCCTTGTTTGACTCTTTCCACATTTTCCTTGCCTTTTTCCATTCCTCGTCAAACCAAGCATTAACCGGAAAGAAATTTGTTTCAAACTTCTTCATTTTTGCTCTTTTGCACTATGCAAGTGCACATTGAATGAAATGTGTTAATTCATGTCTATGAAGGCCGTGAATTGTGATTTTCTCCTTCTCGAAGCGCCTCTCTAGCATCATTTTGAAAGTATTACAATTTTTTCGAATCAAAAGAATTATGCCCTTTGGGAGATTTTGTTGGACATGCTGAATTTTTTACTCTAATTGTTTCTTTCCAGTCCAAGAGAAACTTAAATAAATTGGCTTGTGATCTGATTTTAAGTCCCATAGTTGATCTCCAATCAAAACTTCCTCCATTTTCTCACACAAACCATGCGAGCAAATTACATAATCTACTACACTTGCTCCACTGTAAGTATTGCAAGTGAAATTACCGGACTTTGCCTATCTAGTCAAGCCATTACAAATGACTAAATCAAAGGCCCCACCTAGAGTAAGCAATTGTTCACCAAAGAGATTGTATCCCTTTTCCTCTGAAATTCTTTCCCACTGATGATTGCTCTCTTTTGTAGGGAAAATAGGGTCGCAGTCTTCTTTACAGCAAAGAATGTTAGCTTGCTCACTTGTAGTCCTAGCATTGAAATCACCCACTATAAGGGCTTCACCTAGCTGAGAATATGTTGCAATATCTACTTTTAAGGCTGCAAAGGGATCTTTGTGGTCGAGCCCTCTACCTTTGTAAGACTTTTGAAACTTGCGGCACAAAATAACATGCTACAAGTCTGATGTGGTTTCCATTTTTTGATATTTTAAACCAAATGAATTGTTTATTTGAGTCTTCTTTTTCTAACTGAATGAGACAAACTTCTTTCTCCCTCACTAAAACCATGATACCCCCGTGACCTTTGCCATTCCATGCTACCTTGTTCCACATTGCCCTCTTCCAGTATCCTTCAAACAAAGGTGTCTTGCATCCTTCATGCTCATGTGTTTTTATGAGGCAAATTATGTCTCTATCTTCTGCAATAGGACCTAGCACAGTTCCTCGTCTCCATGGGTAACCTCTACAGTTCCAACAAACTAATCTTAAGAAAACCTGGGTATGACTTGATTGCTATTTATTTTGACATGCAAGACTCACATTTGAGTCTTTGTCCCTGCTTTCCCATACTGACCTTGCTTCTTGATTTCTTGTTGAAGAGTTTATTGCCTCTTCTTTATTACCATCTTGCTACTCTGAATTGGAAGGAGGTCCAAATCACGTTATCACAGCTTTACCTTTCTAAATCCATGCTCTTTTGCCTTCATCTCTTGCTGCCCTAACCTTTAACATTTCCTCCCTCCTTAAACGTTTTAAAGCCTTGTCCTTTGTCTAAGGGAGTTTTCTTTGTAATTTTAATAAAAGAAGTTTTTCCTAGAGGGAGTTTGGGATTTATTCCCATGGTATCTCACCTCCTATTTTCGTAGGAGGGTCTCTATTTGACCACTAACATACTAACTTAGTAATTAGATCTCATTGCTAATTTGTTTATTTTGCACTTATTAGTTCATAGCATTTAATTGTTAGATTTAGATCCCATATCTTGTGTTCACTTTCTAATAGCTTTTGAATCATTTGTCTTTTGTTTTGATCTAACTATTTGGTGATTTCATTCGCTGTTTAATTAAACTTGCATTTCAACAATTTGATCTAATTTGCTAATTGGTATCTCTATTAAAAAAATTCTATCTTGTCATAGATCCAATTCGCATTGCTTTATTGAGTAATTTTCACTTTCATATTTAGTCATTGGCATAAGCTAATCTTATCATAATATAATAAATTGGGCTCAAAGTGCTACTTGTTAATTTGATCATATAAGTGAAGATGCATTTACTATTGGCACATTTAAAGCATTTCTCTTTAAGTGTTAATCTCATTGAAGCATTTGCTTTAAATCTCATTACTAATTTGCATTTAGATTTAGTTTGCATTTTATAAAATTTACCTCCAAGCATAAGCTTGGTTGATAGACATTCAAGATACTTCCTTAACAATCATTCAATTTGATAAACTTGAGTCTTGAACAAAGGTTAAAACATGTGACCTCGTAGTTCTCTTGTGGTTCTCTTGTGGCCGAGCCCTTGTAGGAACGAAGGCACGTGGGTTATCTTGAAGTTTAGGTGGGTATTGTTAATGAAGGACAAGTGCCTCCTCTGTTGGACAATTAGCATTGTTTGTTTGGCTAGTGGCAGTAAATGTGTTAGCATTGATGTCAATAGTCATGCTGGGAGATCAAGTTGGGCAGTTGGTATTGCCTGACAATTAGCAAGTATGTTGGCATTGATGTCAACTAGACTGACATGGATGTATGTGCTAGCATGATATTAGGCAGGATAGCATTATGTCCACTAAGCTAATTGTGATGGCAGAAAATGCCAACATTAATGTGCTTGATGTGTCAAGCTCAGGATGAGGCCTATGGTTGCTACAGTCTTTGGTAGAGAATCATCACAGTAGCAGGCCTATTGGAAAAGCCATAAAAAAATCATTGTGTTGGTCGGGGAGTCCAGGATTCCAGGCACAAGAAGAAGAGTCATGGTGCAAAAAACGACAGAGTTTGTAGCCATGTTTCAGGTAGAAAATGGGCTTAAGGACTGCATCGGACCTTCTCCACTAAAAATTGCTTTCAAAAAAATTTCTAATGGTATGTGGAAGTCCATAAATGGATCTTTGGGATCAAAAGTTATTGATAGTCGAAGTAAGAATCTTGAAGTCCTTAGGAACAGGACGAATTTCGGAATTTCAGAACAGAGAAGCAAGCCGAATTTCAGAACCGAGAAGCAAGCCGAATTTCGGAACTTCGGAACTTTGGAGGGTCGAAGTCTTAGTCATTCGGAAGTAGGCCAAATATCAAATCCCTAAATTTCGGAACCTCGGAACTTTGGAGGGTCGGAGTCTCAGTCAATGGGAAGCAAGGTGAATATCGGATCCCTGAATTTCGAAACCTCAGAACTTCAGAGGGTCAGAGTCTAAGTCAATTAGAAGCAAGCTGAATTTCGGAACCTCAGGACCTCGTAACTTCTTATTAATGAATCCTTTTTAAAAGCGTTAAGGATTGCAGGGAACAAGGATTTACAAAGGAATTTGTCTACAAAACAAAAGGATCGAGGGACCCTTTCTCTCTCCTAGGACAAGGCACATGGCAGCAATTGGTAGGCCCTCAAGCATTGATGGTGGCAGATGACATCAGCATGACATGGTTGTACAGAAGACATGTGGCAGTCAATTTCAGCATTATTTGTTAGGATATTCCGACACATAGGAAACAGTTAAGTTCAACTTGGTCTAGTATAGAGTTAGGTATAGAGTTAGGTAAAGTGTGTTTCTTTACTGTTGTACATTTTGTAACTTACAATCCGACGGTCACGATATGTAGTGATCCGACGGTTCATTCTCTCCTCAGTATTACCGACACTTGATCCGTGGCTTGACACCCGATTGGTCCATGAATTCCATTTAAAGCGCATGGAGGGTCATTTGTAGGTTCACCGTGCATGAGAGAAGCTTATGTAAATTTTCATTCTTTTATTAATAAATTGCCTGTAGTAGCCACGT
>APFE030233600.1:0-15149 GCA_000404065.3 Pinus taeda
AACTAAGTAGGAGAAAGTGAATTTAGGCATAGTCCATGTGCATGAGTATTGTTAAAAAGAAAGTGTTCGGTGGTGCCACACCTCGCCGGCACGGTTGAATGACCACCGTAGGCTTGGGGGTGTGACAGTGCATGCCCGCCCAGCGTGCACGCGCCCGGGCGCCCGGTGCCCGCCCGTTGCACTAGCTATAAGGCGTTACATCCTCCTCCACCTGAAGTCGTTGTCGTCCTCGACAACATCCCCAAGCATCAATATCCATGATGTCAACTCCTCCACATATGGAAAACATCCATGCAACATACGTAGGACTCCATCTCCACCATGTCTCATCTAAGTGACCAACTGTCACCAAGATAGTCCATACCAAAGTATAGATGTCCATGATCATTGACCACCTGCTACAATCTCTCCATGCTGCTCTCCCCATGGAAGGCTGATCCCCCCAACATCAAGCTACATGTCCATTGCAACCAAGTGTCCGCCCCATCATGTGCATCACCTCCACCATGTGAAAAAATGTCCATGATATGTCAACAAGTGTTAACACACGTCAACCATGTGCCAACATCTCATCCATCAATCTGTCAAATGTTCCATGAGAACACCTCTCTCCATCAAGTGTTAAGTGCTCCAAGAGAACACCTCTCTCCATCAAGTGTCAAGTGCTCCAAGAGAACACCTTTCTCCATCATGTGTTCTATGTGTCTAGCTGCCATGATACTCCAACACAATGCCAACATACCATTGATCACCGCATGCTCCCAATGTCTGAACTAGTTGGGTAGCTAATCCAACCATCACACTCAAATCATGAGAGTGAACATCCTCATGTCATCATCAGTTGTTCCTCAAAACATCTGCCACATCCTGAAATCATCAAGAATAAACCATGCTCAGGTCCATGAAGTAGTCTCTATCCCATCTTAAACATGCCATGATGCTTGATGCCAAGCCATCCTTGCACCATCATACCTGCTCAATTGCTCACTGCCATGAGCAGCTAACAATGAGCCCCATCTTCTTGTCCATCTAAGAAGATGTAGAGGGGTTGGAGCCGGAAGGCTCACCCTCACTAATCAATTTGATCCACTTATCAAGATCCTCAACCTCCATCCTTTGTAGATAAGTGACCCAGTCCTCCTCTCAAACATTCAGCCTCACATATAACTTTACATCATCATCCTCATCCTCAATCACCTCTAGCCTTCTTTTCAAATCCCAGATGCTATCTGAAAGTGATTTGATGACCAATGACTGCTTGGTAAGCTTTGTCTCAACCGTGGACAACCGCTTACTCATGTCACCCAATTTCTTCTCATCCCCCATCTGCATCACTGCTAACTTACAATCAGGCGTAGTCACACCAAAGGTAGGAACACCAATGGGTACATCTTCCCTTCCATCATAAATGTACAGCTTCTTCAAATGTGGAACAATCATGGCATCATATTGTTTCATAAACTCCATCCCTAGCACAACCTCATAGTCATCAATCCGCACTATAGTGAAGTCCACCTTCCCGGTCCATTCACCAATTGTTGTGTCCACCTTTTCAGTTGCACCAAGAACTTCATCCGGAGGAGAATTCACTGTCTTCATATGTGCCTTGATAGGAACATATTTCAGCCCAATCCTTCTCACAGTATCTTCACCCATGAAGTTGTTAGAGGCCCCACTATCCACCATAGTGAGTATATCAGCATCTCCAACCTTCATCCGAACATACTCTAACTTGTTCCTCTTGGGATCCTTCCGAGAGATCACCTCTGTAGCAGCAGCAGCTCAAACTATCTACATCATCCCCACAGAAACACCTTCATATTTCGCATTGGATTGTGCTATGGCAACCACTTTCGGTCTAGAAGGACAATTCTTCACCGTATGTGGACTAGCACATATCCAACACTTCAAGACCTTTTTCTTCTTCGAACTATTATCTGATTTTGAAGCATCATCTTTCTTCTTATCTTTCTGCTTGTCAAACTTCTTCTTCCTATCATCAGAAGTCTTCCACCAACCTGTCAATAACAGCAAAAGCTTCTTCAAGTGTTCTAATCCTCTGTCTCTTCACCTCATTGTGTGCCTAAGGCTTCAACACAATAATGAAGTTAAACACCTTGTCTCTCTCTGCCATGTTAGGTAGTTCAAGGACAGCACTTGCAAACTCCCACTGATATGTCTGAAGGTTACCTATCTGCTTTATGTATTTTATCTTCATCCTTGCTTCCCATGTTTCATCCTAAGAACTAAAATGGGCCTGCAAAGCTCCTTTCATCTCATCCCATGAAGTGATGTCACTAGCACTGCCACTGGCAATCTAGTCCATCCTCCTTCGCCACCACACCTTAGCATCCTTTGTTAGAAACTGAGCAGCAATCTTGACCTTAGCCTCATCATCAGATAGACCTAACCATTCCAAGTATTGCTCCATGTCCCACAAAAAGTTGCCAAGAGTCTTTGCACTCCTTGTACCATCGAATGATTCCGGTTCCTTGACTTTCACATGAGGCACTCCTCCACCTGAGCCATGCCTCACGTCCTTCTTCAACACCGCTATCTCATCCTTGGCTTCATCAAGAGATTTCTTCAAGTCCACGACCTCTGCAAGACCCTGGTCCCTTGCTTCTTCAACCTCTTTGATTCTCACTTCAAGTTGTGTACACATCAAATCAGTGTACTCGTGTTGAGTTCGGAGTTCATTAAGTTCATCTTTCATCCTCAAAGTTGCCTTTTGTTCTTCCATAACAAGGTCAATCTTCTTCTCAAAATGATCTTCCAAGTACTCCATTCTTTCCAACACTTTCTGCATCAAACCAAGGGTAGTATCCTTAGGATCACGACTAGACCTAGCCTAGGATTTAGCCATTTCCAATAGCCTTTTCCTTCTTTGCAATCTAGTCTCGACCATGCATCAGCTTCACCTGCAACCCAAGTCCTTGATGTCACACTTATCAGGAAGTGTTTCACCAACTTCTTTCCCTGCAAGAACCTGTTACCAAAGTCACTTCTTCCAAGTGTATCCCACACTTGCCTTCGTCACGAGCTTCACTAGCTCTGATACCAACTGTCAATTTGTGTATCAGCTTTCATCCGCAAGCTACACCATCTCTGATACCAACTGTCACGCCCCCAAGCCTACGGTGGTCTTTCAACTGTGCCGGCGAGGTGGGGCACCACCGAACACTTTCTTTTTAACAATACTTGTGCACATGGACTACGCCTAATTCACAACCATGTACTTAGTTTGTGTTTCGCAAACAACTATAATATGCAATTAACCTTTATATCAATGAACACCCATACTTATTCATTATCCACAGCAATTATAAAAGAAGACAACAATTGCACGATATAAAGGGGAGCGGCAACTCCCGAACAATCTGCCCAACAATGTATATTATATCAGTTTTCCAATAATACAATGTACAAGTAATGCTTGGAAACTCCAAGACAATACTTAGCCAAATTTTACAATAAGAGGCAACCCTGCCTTTTACAAGCTTCTGCACTTCTTGCACGAAGGGCGGTGCTCACCCGAGTCACCTAGAAGACCCTTGCAAAGTTTGACACCAAACTGCGCATTTTCCAACTCAACACCTGTCACCCTTGCCAACCATCAACCTAAGAACAGCTCTGCGCCTTCTCCAAGTTGAGCGCATGAGCTATACGCATTTACCAAGTGAATTTGCACACTTCTCTATGCGTAGAGGTGAATGTGCTTTGTTCAAACTTGTTCCAAATGAATGCCAATCTCCATGTATATATACGCATGCCTCCATGGGAGGTGGCTCCCCAGCCGACCTTCAAAACATGCTTTAACACCCCCTCTTCAACGGCATCGCAAGTCGGCCTTGCCTCCCTTCGTGGGTCGGCCTTCCCTTGTCGCTCGTGCTCCATAGCGGGTATAAACACACCAATGTTCCACGCACTTTATCAAGTGTCGCAAAAATATTGTCGCATATCGTTTAGCCTTTCGTCGCATTTTGTGCGAAGCTACCCGGCGCTCCGTCCTCGTGCGGTCGTGCACGTCCGCCCGGCGTGCGCGCGTCCGGGCGCCCAACACCGGCCCGTTGCACTAGCTATAAGGCATTACAGGTTGAATGGGTCATTTTTAGGGTCAACTTGTTAATGTAGGGCCATCTTCCTCTTGTGGCAACAAAATTTACATATTGAAACAAATAAAAATTATTTCTTCACTTTTTTTTCATAGTCAAAATGGGACTTGACTCTAGTACAATATTTTGACTCTAGGAGAATATTATTTTGACTCAAGAAAAATATTATTTTGACTCAATAAACACTAGAAGCATGAAGAAAAATTTACTTGAGCTTGAAACCCATTCTTGAAAAAATAAATTATTTTTATTTCTTTTTACTTTTACATAAAATACATAATTACATAAGTACAATGACCATTATGAAGACCAAACCTAGTTACAATTTTTGACAAGATTTGGGGTTGTTATCATATTTTCTACTCATATAAGTGAATCAAATGGAATATAGAATTTTTATTTCTAAAAAAATGTATGCAACAGACACCTTGAAGAGGTTTAAAATGATAAACAACAAGCCTTCTCCAACGCAAACAACAATTGATTTTCTATCAAGTAAGGAATAATGTAGCAATAATGTAGATCCAACAGTAAATAAAACATGGTTGGAATTTTAATGAATTTAACCACAATTACAAGTTGTCTAATGTATGCATTGTTTTTGGTCTCGAGATTCATGGAGACTCCAAAAGAGAAACATTGGTTAGCAACTAAAATAATTATATGGTATGTTAACAGAACCAAGAGAAATGGAATTTTGTATACCACAATAAATGAATTTAGGAGGATGCATATATAGGCAATGAATGGAAAGGAATATGATATAAATATCGCAGTACATTATGTTTCTCATTTGTTTTCAAGACTAACTTCATGGGATTCCAAGAAAGAACCAATTGGTTCTCTTTCCACACCTGAAGGTAAATACTTTGCAGGAACAAGGTAGGTTGTCAAGAAAGTTGGATGAGAAGAATTCGGAATGAATTAAGGCATGAACAAGAAATAATAAATATATATTGTGATAAAAAATTTGAAATTTCGTTATCCAAAAGCATAGTATTCCACAAAAAAAGCAAAAATATTGACACAAGGTATCATTTAGTCAGAGAGTTAATCGATGATGGAGATATTATATAAGAACATTTCAAGTTCCAAGAATAATATACAAACATCTTGACCAAATCATTGACAAATGAAACTGTTATACATTGAAGAGACATTTTGGGCATCATAAATATTAGTCGTTATGATTAAGTAGGAGTGATGGAAATAATCCCAAGTGCCAAATTCACTCTCCATATCCTTGGCAAACATTTTGTACCACATTTCCCTTATGATCAAATCAAAACACTACACCTAATATTCTAAGTAATGAAACTAAAATATTCACGTTGGCATACTCTTATCTGTCTCACTTTCCAAGGTCTCATGGGCATGTATAGGGATTAATATGTATCATCAAAACCAATAATTCTTGATATAGGGACAACAACTCCATATTCTACAAGTTCAATTTCAAGTGACAAATGAAATACAACTTTGGAAAGATTGAGAAGAAAAAAATTAAGAGTTTAAGATATATTTATGAGAAAAATTAATGTTAAAGTAGTATAGGTCTGAATTCACTTTCTACTTTATATTCATATGTAAGTGTTATACTTAACTTTGAATATGTAGATAAGGTGGAAAAATGGATAGCACATTGGATTAAGAAATAGATATTATAGAAAGGAATGATACATGGGAATCAATGAGTCTTCCACAGGGTCAAAAATTCATAGATGTAAATTTGGTCTATAAGACCAAAACAAATGCAGAAGGAATGATGGAAACACATAAATCAAGGCATTTTTTTAAGGGATACAAACAATATCCTAGAGGATATTACGTTGAGATGCTTTCTCTAGCTGCAAGAAATGGAGTCCATGAGGACAATTTTAGCAATAATTTCCCAACATGAGTGGAAGGTATATCAAATGGATATGAAATAATCCTTCTTGAATGGAGAATTGAAAGAGGAAGTGTCTGGAGAGAAGCCACCTAGTTATGAGGTTCATAGGTAAGAAGAGAAAGTGTATAGACTAAGGAAATCTCTTTACAGGTTGAAGGAAGTGCCATGACCACACATGGCAGAATAGAGTTATAGTTGTTGAAAAATTCCTTTAACATAAGTGATGGTGAGCCTACCCTCTACATCAAATAAAGTGATCATGGTATTTTATTTTATTTTTATACATATATTATCTATTTTTCACTTGGAGTGATGATCTTCATATTGTTAATTTCAAAGAGTTCATGAAAAATGGCTTTAAATGAGAGATTTGGGGTTCAGGTATTTTTTACACATAAAGGTGAAAAAAATTGAACATGGCACTATTATTTATCAAACAAGGTATAAAACATACATATTAAGGAGGTTTCAAAAGAAAAAAAACAAGCCTTATCCACCAAAAATAGCCATGGGTTTGACATTAAGTAGAAAATATTCTAGAAAAAATGTAGATCCAACGACATAAAAAAGGTTGGTTGGAAGTTTTATGCATTTATGTCCAACTAGATATGATATAATATATGTTTTAACTTTAGTTTCTAGATTTATGGAGAATCCAAAGCATGCACACTGGTTAAAAACTAAAAGAATGCTAAGGCATTTTAATGGAACTAACGGATATGACATCTTGTATACCACCACAAATAAATTTAGGATGGTTATATATATAGACCATGACTACGAAAGAATTATAGATGATATAAATAACACATCAAGATATGTTTTTCATTTGGTTTTGGGGTTCATTTAGTGCACTTATACGAAATATCTTATTATTTCTCTTTCTACAACTGAAGTTCAATATGGAGTTGCAACAGTTGTAGCTTATGAGGAAATTTGGATATGAAGGATGTTGAAAGGTTCGAGGCATGAACAAGAAGAAAAAACAAAGATATATTTGTGACAACATCTCTACAATTACTTTATCAAAAAATTACTTTCACAAAAGAGGTTAACATATTAAAAAAAGATAGCATTTCATTAGAGAGTTGATCAAGGGTGGAGAGATTATTTCGTAACATTTCAATAATCAAGAACACTATGCAGACAGCTCCACAAAATTACTGGGAAACAAAATTTTCATACATCTAAGAGATAGTTTCAAAATCATGAATATCGGTAGTTTTGATCTAGGGGGGTGATAGAAATGAACTGAACTATTGAGTTCAACCATCATATCCCTGCCAAAATTTGCGTACCATAAAATATCTTGTCACAGATATACTTTCTAGAATTAAATGGTGGATAATAAATTGAAGTTCACTAGCGTAATACTCCTTGTACAAATGGGCATGTACAAAACCCAATGAAACTCGTTTCCCTTCCACATTTTGTATTTTTCTATGTGTAAAATTGTTGAGAAATATAGGGCATAAGGAGTTAAAATATTTCTCTGATTGATAATTGCTTGTGATATACTTTTACTTCTTTGCTTATAGTCTTCTATTCATTATATTATTATCTTATTGATTTCATCAAGACAATTACCAGTATGCACAATAAAAGACAAGAGACATAGTATCTAGGCTTTTCAAACAAGGCCCAAACCTTTCATCTCTTAAGACAAAAACCTAATCAAAATTATTCTTATAGATCTTCAATTGATGAATACAAAGACCATGAAAAAGACCCTTGACTCTAGTATCCTCCCAAGAAACTTGTAACTAACCTTGATGTTCTACCTCTTCCCAGTATCGACTCCCTTCTTGATCTCATACTGATCTCCTCGGCTTCCTCTAAAGAAAATCATTATTTATCCTTCACACTTCTTCTTTTCGGCTTCCTCTAAGAAATCTTGGTCTCTATGTTTTCACTCACTTCCTATAGAAAATATTGGTCTCTATGCATTCACTGGTATCCTCTAGAGAATCTCGATCTCAATCCCTATCTTGGTCACCCAAAGAATCTTAGTCTCTTAGGTTTACCATAGATTAAAATCTCCTTAAGAAAGACCTATATTTCTTCTCTTCGACCTCCTTCTATGAGATTCAGTACCCAATCACAAGTTCCCTTAATTCAACAATAACTTCTGCTTCGATCTTCTATTGATGCCTTCCATCCTTATTCTTTTGTACCAAAAACAAGTACATGAGAAGAATCCTTCCTTCACTAACCCTGGAAGAATCCTTCCTTTGCTATCCCTAGAAAAACCCTTCCTTCGCTATAACCATAAGAAATCTTGATATCCCTTTTTCACACTTCTACTTTATAGGCCTCTTCTTCTCACTTCTCTTCACCAAATTTCTTGTCGAGTTTCTTTAATTTAAGTGAGGTCGAGCGTGGCTACTTGTACATATATTCTTATGTTCCTTAGGCCAACATGATAACAGGTAAGAAGGCCAACATCTTCTAGCAAGTTCTTTCCTCATTCTAGGCTGACTTGAAGAGGATAAGTAAGAAGGTATTGGAGGATACTTTACATTGACAAGTTTGACCTTTTACAATGTGTAACATGACTTCATTACATGAGAATGAATCTCCCATTTTATGATTAGATCACAAATATTTCCTAAAGACTCCATTGGGAGTCTTGACTCGAAAATAAAATCTCTTGCTCATGAAATCCATGACCAAACCTACTTACACTTTTCAACACTCCCTCTTAACTAGGGAGGTATTCATAATGGTACTTGGACATTCTCAATCTTAATAATTTATCTTAAGAAGAATTATGATTGGTAACTTATTTGTGTATCATCATATCAACCAGCATTGTCACATAGCAAGGCGTTGACTAACAACACTATCTCTCCAAATATCTAAGCTCAATGTTGGCGAGACAAATGATTTATAGACAATCTTATCATTGTCTCTCTAGAATATGTTGGGTTGTGTTATATTCTTTCCACGACTAGCCCACATAGTTAACTGGGGGGTTAGAGCAGGGGCAGAGCCCCCCTTCGTTGCGCTGATTGTGTAGCGGGGGGGGGGGTCATAGGGGGTTTGAGGTGTACCCATAACCCTGCTTTTCGACGCGATGATTTTCGGTCCATGGTATTGGATGCTTCGACATGTATAAATATGTATTATAACATTGAAAGGAACATAAGGAAAAATCAAGCTGGTAGTCCCAATTTGGGAGCCAGGGGAAAATCTATGTGTATATGTGTTTTATGTGTTATCCTCTCGCATTGTTTATTTTCTGTGTTTTAGAATTCATATGCAGGTAATTTGTGTACGGGGTTAAAACCTATATTTGGTATCAGAGTTGTTTTGGCTTCAAGGGGATGCCTTTGTTGCTGAGGGGTTTTGCTCAAGCCTATGGTAGACCCTATTCAATGGGAGATATGCGAGATCGATTTTGGTGGTGAAAGAAGATGGCGAGAAGTGGAAATATAGAGATCGAGAAATTTAATGGTGAGATTTTTGAGTTGTGGAAACTCAAGATGGAGGATCTGTTGGTGGATAAAGATCAGTGGATTGCAGTAGATCTGGGTACTAAACTAATGTGAGTGTCTGATGAAGAATGGAAGAAGTTGGATGGGAAGGCAAAGAGCATCATACGATTACGTGTCTGAGATTCAGTATTGATGAATGTATCAGGGGAAGCTATAGCAAAGGCATTATGGGACAAGTTTGGGACTTTGTACCAATCTAAGTCTCTGGTGAATAAACTGTTCTTGCGGAAAAAGCTGTATAACCTGAGGATGAAAGATGGACACTCGGTGACAGAGCATCTGAACGCATTTAATACTGTGGTCAGTCACTTATCATCTGTTGATGTTAAAATTTTAGATGAAGATAAGTGCATCAGTTTGATGTGTTCTCTACTAGATTCATGGGATAATATGGTTATTGCAATAGGTAGCAATGCAATTGCCTTGCAGTTTGATGAAATAGTCTCAGCCTTGTGGATGGAGTATATGAGACAGAAAAACATGGAGAGCCATAATGGTGATGCCTTGTCTGTACGAGGACGGTCCTAGAACAAAAACAAAAATAAGACATCAAGTGGGAGATCTAAATCTAGAGGGAGATCTAAATCTCCACGAAAACCTGTAAAGGTGGTGTGCTAGAAATGTAGAAAGGAAGGGCACTTCAAAAGGCACTGTAAATCTAAAGCTCTTGGTAAAGGGAAGGGATATGATGATGCTCCTTCTACAGAGGAGAAAACCACCTCAGATGAAGGTGGGGATGTGTACTTGGCTTCTTCAAGTACACATGTAGATCATGAGGCATGGTTGATTGAGTCAAGTGCATTCTTTCACTTCACTCCCCTTAGAAAGTGGTTCTGCGAGTATGAGAAATATGATGGTGGTGATGTCTTCTTAGGGGATGATAGGAAGGCTAGAATCATTGGTCACGGAAAAGTAAAGTTGAAGTTGCAAAGTGGAATGGTTAGAACACTTCCGAGTGTTCTGCATATTCTTGCATTAGCTAGAAATATGATTTTTGTAAGCAAGATGGATGATGCAGGTGTAAAAACAATGTTCGATAAGGATAACTGCAAAATGGTTCGGGGAGCACTGGTATTGATGTGAGGAGTTTGTATTGGAACTCTGTACAAGCTCCAAGGTAACACTGTTATTGACGGGTTCAACAGTTTTGTGGTTACTAAAAGTGGAGCAAAAAATCTATTGGTCTCTGGAGAGAAAATCATGTTGTGGCATCAAAGGCTTGGACATATTGGAGAGAAGGGCCTTCGAATACTTCATGGTAAAGGTATGGTAGAAGGTATGAGTAATAGCTCTCTGGATTTTTATTTCCGTGAAAATTGTGTATATAGGAAGCAGAATTGGGTGAGTTTCCCCTCTGCTAGTAAGAGGACGAAATAAATATTAGAACTTGTGCACAATGATGTGTTTGGACCTGTGAAGGTTGCATCACTGGGTAAGTCTGTGTATTATGTATCATTTATAGATGACTTCTCAAGGAATACATGGATATATTTCCTTAAGAATAAATCTGAAGTCTCTGACAGGCTTAAAGAATTTAAGGCTCTCGTGGAAAATCAAATAGAGAAGAAGATAAAGGTGATGAGGACAGATAATGGTGGAGAGTTTTGCAGCAAGGAATTTGAAGAATTCTGTAAGAATTGTAGTATAGCACGACAGAATACTACTCCATATACACCTCAACAAAATGGAGTTGCAGAAAGAATGAATAAGACGTTGATGGAAAGGGAAAGAAGCATGCTTAGTGGTGTTGGGTTAGGATAATAATTCTAGGCAGAGGAGGTGGATACTACATGTTACCTGGTCAATAGGTCACCTTCATTAGTGTTGGAGGATAAGACTCCACAAGAGCTATGGACTGGTAAGAAACCCTCTCTTTCACATCTGAGGGTATTTAGATGTGATGCATATGTACATGTTCCAAAGGAGAAACAAACCGAGTTGGATAGTAAATCTGAAAAGTGCATCTTTATTGAGTATAAATATGGTTTAAAGGGGTATAAGGTTTGGAACCCAGTCACAGTGAAGGTTGTGTATAGCCGAGATGTGGTGTTCAGAGAGGTAAAAGATGTTATTAAACTTGAGGTCCAACCAAAGGAACCTGAGAAGATAGAGTTTGAGGTTAAGGAGGAAGAATCTGACTCTAGCAGAGGAGGAATTAGAAGATGAAGAGCCACAAACTCCAGGTGTGAGAAGATCAGTTTGAGAAAGAAGGTAGCCAGAAAGGTATAATCCATCTACTTTCTATTCAAATTTTGCTATATCTATTACTCATGATGATCCCAGAACTTTGAAGGAAGCAGTAGATTCAAAGGATGGAAAACTCTAAAAAGAGGCTGTGGTTGATGAAATGGCATCTTTGCACAAAAATGAGACTTGGGAATTGGTGGAGTTGCCGGCTGGAAGGAAACCCATTGGCAGTAAATGGGTGTTCGAAAGAATACAAATGCAGAAGGAAAGGTGGAGAATACAAATCTCGGTTGGTAGCAAAAGGTTATTCCCAAGTGCCGGGAATTAATTTTGGTGATATTTTTTCTCCCGTTGCTAAGGTAACTTATATTAGATTACTTTTATCTATTGCTATTGCTTTTGATTTTGAGGTAGAACAGATGGATGTGAAGACATCATTTCTTCATGGGGATCTGGAAGAGGAGATCTACATGAAGAAACCTGAAGGCTTTGCAGTGAAGGGTAAGAAAGAACTGGTATGCAAGTTAAATAAGTCTCTGTATGGGTTAAGACAGTCACCAAGGATGTGGTATCAGAAATTTGATACATTTATACGGGGACTTGGCTTCACCAGAAGCAAAGAAGATCACTGTGTGTATTTTAAATTAATTGGTGTCCGTGTTGTTTATCTGGTTTGTATGTGGATGATATGTTCTTGGTTGGAAATGACAAAGAAATTATTCGGGATTTGAAGACCCAATTGTCCTCCAAATTCAGCATGAAAGATCTTGGTGCTGCAAACTATATTTTGGGCATGGAGATTAAAAGAGATCGTACATAGAGGAAGCTCTAGTTAAACCAGAGGAAGTATGCCGAGACAATATTGTAGAGGTTTAATATGTAGGATAGTAAACCGGTGAAGGTTGCTATTCCTGTAGGTGTGAGGTTATCTGCTAAACAGTGTCCCAAGACACAAGAAGAGGAAGAGGACATGCCCCCTATTCCATATGATAGTGCAGTCAGTAGCTTGATGTATGCAATGGTCTGTACTAGACCAGAAATTGCACATGTAGTGGGACTATTGAGCAGGTTTATCTCAAAACTAAGGAAGGAGCATTGGACAACAGTGAAGTGGGCTTTCAGGTATTTGTGTGGCATTAGTGATTATGGTTTGTGCTACCAAGGAAGACCAGGATTGGATAGAGCGTTGGATATCCGCGGCTTTGTTGTGTACCCGTAACCCCACTTTATGGGGTCCGGGGCAGGGCCCAGGAAAATTTTGGTTTTGGACCCTATGTTAAGTTGGGTAGACCCACCTATGGTTTTCTGCATGATTTTCGCACTTGTTTTTTGGACGTGATGGTTTTTTGTCCATGGTATTGGATGCTTTGGCATGTATAAATGTGTATTATAACATTGAAAGGAACATAGTGAAAAATCAAGCTGGTAGTCCCGGTTTGGGATCCAGGGGAAAATCTATGTGTATACTTGTTTTATGTGTTATGCTCTCACATTGTTTATTTTTTGTGTTTTATAATTTGTATGTAGGTAATTTCTGTATGAGGTTAAAACCTACAGAATATACCCCACTTGAGTTCTCATGGTGTGTTCTATTAGGACTATTCTTATTTGGGATTCCTACTCCTCAAAGAATATCGGTCCTCTATGATCACTCTTCTCTTGGATGCCCTATCCCTTTGTCAAAGAGTATTGAATGCAAAATTATTACCAAATCCTCCATTATGTCTTCCTAGGTGAAGAAAAAAATGATTTGTCTATCTCCCCATCTCAAACAGCGAGGACATATTCCAAAAAAGGAATGTACTCATTCCTACAAAAGAAATGTACCTATGCTCCCGCTTGTCGTAGGAATTTTCAAGTTTCTTCCAAGAAAGAAAATTCTTTGTAGGCTCCCTCTTAACTAGGGACCTACAATAGCTTCTTAGGTGGAGATGATGGTACAACCAGTTGCTTTAAGGAATCCTTTTCTTTTGATGTCATGAATATCTTTTTGTTGGGATTATGGTACAGGTGTTGTCCTTGATGGCAACCCACTCATAGGTCAATTCAAAATGGATAAAGGGAAACCCACTTTGTAGCAAGTCAATTTAGAAGTAACAGGGTAATGGTACAAAAGAATAGGATGATGGAACAATGGACTTTAGATCAGAATCAAGAAGTTGAAGAAAAATGATGTTTTAATTTAGTTAAGTTGTATACATAGGTTCACCTTGTCCAAGTAGTGTATGCAAGTGTGTTCACGGAACAAAAAGAGCGTATACATATGCACACACTTTCACAGAAGGAAAATCACGTATGGAATGGAAAATTAAACCTAGAAGAATACCAAGGGTCAATACCATGGTATTAACCCACAATTTTGAGCAACGTAATGGATATTTGATCTTGTCCAAGAATACCACAGGTTCTAATTGTTGTTTTGGTCTGAGATATTGAGAAATACTAAAACAATATAAGGAGAAGAAGATCAAAGGAACATGTGCAAGTGAAAAGGGTCTCTTAGGAATACTTCTATCTGAACTATATTTTATGTTTTTATGATAAAAATAGTATATTTTTCAAGAATTCAATAATCCATAAAATCACACCGTAAAGAAATACAAAATTTAATATTTTATAAGTAATATTAGAGAAAGTTAATTATTTGATAACTTCATTTTCTTTTACAATTTTAGAATGTCATAAATTTTAAATTATGAAAATTGTTGATTTTAGTTTAAAAATGCATTAAGTTTTTTTTTTCTATATCCAACTATAATTAAATTTTATAATATTGATTATTTATGTATATGCAATTTCATTCATCCAAAATAATTCATATATATATATATATATAATTTATATACTGAGAGAGTTAACGATGGAGAGAGCGATGGAGCGCTCGTGGGGTCGACCGCAGGAGCAGCAGTTTTGCGAAGGACTGGGATAGCCAGTTTCTCTGAAGACACCTGGCCGCTTCACCGTACGGACACCGTTTACGGATCTGTTTATTCCTCTCGCCGACAGCAGATCTCCTAAATCTCCCACTGTCGTCGCCCGTTTTCCTCGCTTTCACCGACTGTCGCTTTCTCCCCCGCCATCGCCGACGGCTGCCGTTTCCATTACCGCGAAGGTGCTACCAAGATGGATGGGCACATGGAGGACCTGGTGGATTACACAGCGGATCCGCTTGAAAATAGTATTATTTTCGATAATCCTTATTTTGCGGGCTCTGTTGCTCTCGGTTCCCCGGTTATTTCTCTGAATCTGAACCCTATCCCTATCCCTAGCGGTCCATCATCATCGGCATTCCTTGATTTACCTCCCGGTGTATCCGCGCCTCCGTATTCGCCTGAAATGGTTCACCTCCTTGCTTCACTCTCGCTGCAAACCCTCTCGTTTGACCAGACCTTCCCTCACCTGAATGTGCCGCCCCCGTCGACACTCCCCCCGCCTTCTGCCTACGCAGACCACTCCCCC
>APFE030233604.1:0-20529 GCA_000404065.3 Pinus taeda
AAAATGTTACACGCATTGCAAGCTCACTATCTAGGAGGCTTCTCATGAGAGATGAGAGTTTGAAATTGAGAAAACCATGTGAGAGTTGAGAGAGAAATATTTGTGAACTGAATCAAAGTCATATTGTCTTCGACACCTTTATTGGAAAAGAGATATGCTAATTCGTTTGCCCTCCTTTTGGTATAAATGAAAATAATTTCTAGTCCTTCTAAAATTATTTCTCCTAGTTGTTGAACACCATGGTTGAGATGCCAACATCTTGAGCATTTGTGTTCCAGAGAGACATTAAGCATGAATTTGGCTATTTGAGTGATCACCTACGAGTCTCCCTTTTCTATGAAGGAGTGGATATTGTGGGATTGGGCTATGATTATTCCTTGCATGAGTTCTCCCACCTTGACCATGTTTTACCTTTCCTAGTCTATTAAACCTATGTAAGCTGGAAAGACCTCACTGTGGTGATTTTTAAAATCCCCTTCGATGCCTACACATCCTTAGTTACCCTTGGAGGAACCATCATTGTTTATCTTGAACATGTTGAGAAAAGGAGAGTACCAACAATCTAGATCCTTCAAAGCGTGGTTTGGTTGTTTGATGGTTGTGTTTGGAGGCTTAGACAAGTCATACCAATCAGGAATTGTTTAATCATATTGAGGGCCTTGAAAGTCACTTTCTTCCCATTTTTGGATGAGTAGTGTTTCCTTTACAATTTTGTGGAGAAGCATCTAGATTCCTTCCATTATTTGGCATTTATCATAAAAAATGTGATGATTCCTTTACTTCCTTTAAGGTCTTAATGATGTTGTTCGCTTCTTTGTCATGCTTGTAAAAAGCTTAGTCTATTCTTTCCCATAGCTGACTAGCAATGGGACAAGAATCAAATAAATGGTCAATCAATTCCTGTGAGGATTGACACATGCAACACTACAAGGGGAAAACAAAGCCTCATTTCATAGTGTTATCCCATGTAAGGATGCTCCTTCTGATAAGGAGCTAAGTGAAGATTCCCATCTTGGGCTAGAAGTGTAGGCCCCATAAATTCAACCAATATGGGTCCAGGTCCTGATTTTGGGTCTGCGAGTAAATGTTGTAAGCTTCTTTGACACTAAAAGTACGTGAACTTTTGAATTGCCACATTAAATGTCCTCGACCATTGTTCTTTTTGAGTGTTATGTGAGCTAGATCCTCCTGTAGGCAGAAACCATTTGATTATGTGTCTTCCTCTTATGCCATAGCGGGGAGGATCCATCTACATCTTTCATGAGAAGGCTCTTCTTTCCAGTATTGTTAAATTAACGACCTCATTGAAGCATGATATTTGTTGCTATGTTGGGGGAGTTGTAGCTCTATTCTAATAATGGGGTTTCTTTTCCATGAATCTGTCCAAAATTTCGCTAAACAGCCATCCCTTATTTTCGAGAAATTGTGACTTTGTACCATGGATCTGTTTATGTTTTCCATTTTCTACATGTGAGAAATCTTGATGGTTGATTTCATGTAGATAACATCTTGATTATCAATGTTCTAAGTGTACTTTGAACGCGAGAGTTTGGCCCATAGTTTTGTGGTGTTCTTGACCCTTCTCCATGAGATCTTTTCTCCCATGACTTTGTTAACTTTTTTTGGGTCTTTTAGAACAAGACCCCCTTCTTATTTTGATAGGAACAACATTCCCATTTGACCAATAACCATTTGTATTTGATTTGAGAGCCTCCTCACAATAAATTACATTGTATGTTTCATAGAGCTTTAAGGACACTTTTGGGTGCTTCTAGGACAGAAAAGAGATAATAAGGAAGACATTGTAGGGCTGATTTAAGAGGAACAAGTCAAACACTTATTTTCGAAGGTTGAAATGACAATCATCTGAGTTTGTATCTTAACTTGCCATGAGGCATTTTGACGATGAATGTCTGGCAACAAAAATTGAGAGAGGAATTCCAAGGTACTTGGAAGGTAGATTACCGACTGAGAAGCCAATAATGCACTTTATTTTCCTTTGGGTGTCAAGGGGAGTGTGAATAAAGAATATGAGATAGTTGTCAAAATTGAGGGTTGGTCGTGAGGAAATGGAGAATGAAACCAAAATTATTTTTATGGAATGAGCTTCCCTAATTGAGTAGTGATTGAAAAGGAGAGTGTCGTCAATGAATTATGGATCGGAGAGGTGGTATTACCATCGAATCTAAGACCAAAGAGTCTTTCCTGAGTAATGGAAAAATTTAACGCTCTACCCAATCCTTCTAGCATAAGTATGAAGAAAAAGGGAGAGAGAGGATATCCTTCCCTCATTCCTCTAAAGGGTTGAAAGGGGTATAATGAGGAGCCATTTATAAGGATAGAGAATAAAATCGAGGAGATAAAGGACATGACCTAGGAGATCCATGGAAGAATGAACCCAAAGGCATGCACAACCTCTTTTGTGTAGTCGGAGTTGAGGGTATCGAAGGGTTTTGAAATATCCAAATTGATGGGAATGTCAGGTAGTTTCAAAGAGTTGATGGAATGGATGGCTTCATGGGAAGGAATGATTCCATCAAGGATCTAGCTACCCTCAACATAACCTGATTTCTCTCGGGAGTGAGGGTCGCAAGGATGGGATTTAGGATGTTTTCAATGAGTTTTGAGATAATTTTATAAATTACATTGGAGGGTGCTATGGGCCTATACTTACCTATTGTGGCATAATTTTCTTCCTTAGGCACTAGAGGAAGGAAGGTTGCATTGAGGGCCAATCTAATAGAATGTGCTACAATATATTTCAATCATGCAATTTTCTCCTAACACTCATACATAGGGGGCGCAATTTCTTATCAGTAAAAAATTATCACCTAGCCTTTTCTAACTAGGTTGACTGAAATACACCATGAAACATTAATTTTAGCATAGCAAAATCACTTTCACCATGCGAAATAATTTAGTAAACCAGTTTTATTAAATTATTTCTCATTCAAATTATAAAACCCCATGAGAATAATTGAATAAATCATTATTTATTTAATTTTCTCTAGGAATAAGTATTAAATCATTATTTGAAATTATTCCTTTTCACATTTGTATAAATCACCTATAAATAAATAAATCATTATTTATTTATTATTCCTTAATTCTATTATTGGAATAATTGTTAAATCACTAATTAATAAATATTTCAATTTCACACAATTCTGAGTCCTCACAAAATAATTAATAAATTATTTTTTTTGTAAATTATTTCTAAATAAGGATATTTGACCATTTTGAATATTTTTTCCCTCTCCAAAAAATATAATAAAATATTCCTGAATGTTAGATACAAATTTGGTCAATATTTAATGTTATTCTCCATTTTTTAGATCAATCCAATACTTTTTTATAAATAGGAGGATTTTCCATTCATTCTTCATCATGATCATTATCATTGTCACCATTATCATGTTCTTAAACATGAGCTCCAACTTGAGTTATGGACATTGTTTCGGTGTTTTTACACATTGATAGATAGAATCGATTACCAAAGCATCAAGTACATCAAAGGACCCATCCCACGGAGGGGGATTTGCAAACCCTTTTCATAGATCTCCTTCACTAAGTGTTATCAATAAAGATTATTATTAATTTTAAGAGTCTTTCCATTTGGGTTATTTCATTGGATACATATTGTTGTTTGTTGTTTTGGATTACATATGTCCTTTTGTTGTAGGTTTTTCTAGTTGTATTATTGAATATACGAAGTGTAAGCAACCACAATTTTTTGTTATGGTCATGTGCCATGAGTGACTTAAGTGGAATATTTTTGGTACACCTTCCAAGAAATTTCATACTAACAAAAAATGATGGTATGTGGATAATGGGCGTGATGAAAATACTAAAGCTCAAAATTTTTTGTATGTAGAGGGTCTCTAGCACAGCCTAATCAGTTTGAATGAGATGTGCGATAACAACTATAATGTGAACAGTTAGTCTAGAGGCTATGAGATATGAAATGAAAAGAAGGGAAATTTGTTGGGAAAGGTAGTCATAACAAATAATAATGTATATTTTTTTTATGACTCTAGAGTAGGATGCTACTTGAGAAAGACAAACCAAACATGGTTGTGGCATAGAAGACATGGTCACATGAATTTGAACATGCTGGTAAAAGTCAGTAAGATAATAATTTTAAGGGGATTGTAAAGGTTATGATGGTTTGATAGTAAAATATGTAAGTCTTGTTAGTTTTGTAACAAGACAAGGACTCAATTTAAAACAAATGAGTTATTATCATCTAAACCTATGGAGCTTATTCGTATTGATATATGTAGATGTACTAGCACAAAAATCCTAAGTGGAGAAAGATATTTTATGTTACTTATTAGTGAATTTACCAAAGCCTCATGGATAATGCTCTTGAAAGAAAAATCATAAGCTCTTAAGAATTTTAAGACATTCAAGGCTCAATTGGAGAATGAAAAATATGTAATGATTAAATTTTTAACCTCAGATAGAGGTGGATAATGCACTTCAAGAGAATGTGAAGAGTATTGTGAAGAATATGGTATAAGGAGGTAGTATTATGTGGCAAGAAATCCCTAATAGAATGAAGTAGTAGAGAGAAAGAAAAAAGTAATCTAAGAGATGGCTAGAGACATGATGGATTAGGTAGATGTAACACACACCTTCTAGAGAGAAGCAGCTCAAACAATAGTGTACCTAGAAAATAGAACATAACTTAGGCCTAACAATGGTAAGACTCCCTAAGTTATGGATGTTGAGATGTGAACCAGTGAAACAATACAAGGTGTGTTGGAGAAAATTCCTTATCAAAACAAATGGTGAAAATATTGGAAAGTTTGATTCTGTTGATAATGAGTGTATATTTCTCTCCTACTCAACGTGAAGTAAAGGATACAAATGTTAGAATAAAAGAAAAAAGAGAGTGGAAAACTACACATACATATTAGTGGATGAAATAGTACAACAATCTAGGTCTTCCAAAGGAAACATGAAATCAAATGAAGAAAAGGTTCACCCACCATATTCTAAGATCAGGCGTAAATAGAGGGAGCCAATGAAGATGAATAAATAAGTAGAACATTGAGGTACAAATCTCCCTCAATGTATGTACATAAACAACGTCCATAAAGATAAATTCTTGGTGGTCAAATTCTTGGTGTTCAAACAAGGAAAAAAATATTGGAAACCCAAGCTACAAAAAAAATTCTCTACTATATGAAATTAAGCCCAAGAATCTTAGTGAGGTAAGTGAATATAATTTTAGGGTAAAGGCAATGAATGAAGGACTAGATCAAACGAAGAAGAATGATAGTTGGGAGCTTGCTCCAAGACCCAAATAGAGAAATGTCATTGGCACCAAATAGGTTTTCAAAAATAAGTTGAATGAGCATGGCCAAGTGACGAGGTATAAGGCTTGCTTTGTCTTCAAAGGGTATGCCCAAATAGAGGGGATATATTTTGAAGAAATATTTCCACTAGTAGCAAGATTGGAGGCCATCAGAATTTTTCTTGCTATTTCTGTTAAAAAAAACATCAAGTTGTATTAGAAGGATGTGAGGTGAGCCTTTCTCAAAGGAGATATTGAAAATGAGGTTTATATTGAGCATCGAGAAGGGTTCATTAATCTCACAAAAAATGATGTATTTGTGTGCAAACATAAAAAGGCCTTATATAGGATCAAATAGGCCCTCGTATCATGGTATGCCAGACTGGATAGATATATTGAGCCATAAGGCTTCAAGAGGGGCACCACAGATAACATTCTATATATAATATTTGAAGATGACAACCTATTGATTGTGGTAGTGTATGCAGATGACATAATTGTTGGCAATGATCTAGAGCAGATGGGAGATCAATTTGAAAATTACATGTATACAATGTTTTATATGTACATGATAGGAGAATTGTCCTTTTTCCTAGGACCACAAATTTCTCAATCAAAGGATGACATTTTCATTTCGCAATTGAAATACTTGTGAAGAAATCTAATGAAATTTAGACTACAAGATTCCAAGCTTATTAGCACCCACATGGTTGTAGGCTGTAAGTTATGGAGAGAAGATGAGACACCTCTCGTAAATAAGATTGTCTATAGATCAACCATAGGAATTTGTTTCTATCTCACAATATTTAGACTACACATCATGCAAGCAGTAAGCCTCATGACAAAATTTTAATCTTACCCCCCATGAAAGTCATGTCATTGTTGTCAAAAGGATTTTTAAATATTTGCAAGGCACAACAAATAATGGATATTGGTATTGTAAGAGGAGAGAGTTTTCATTAAAGGAGTATACTAATGTTGATTGGGTAGGAAGTATTCATGACAAAAGGTTCAGATATGGTGCAAAATTCTATTTAGGATATTTTTAGTGTCTCCATATATCTATCAACTCTTGAAGAAAATTATATTATAGCTACCAATTGCTCCTCACAATTTTTTTGGATCAAGGTAAAGTTGATTGCTCCAACACCAATCATATGTGAGAACACTAGTGCTATCAAAATTTATAATAATCTTTTCATGAACTAAAATACCTAGCACATTCCTATCAAGTTTCATTTCTTAAGAGAACAAGTTGTTGCTAATGTTGTTGGACTTGAATATGTGACCACTAAAGAACAATGCACAAACAGCTTCACTAAGCCACTTGCAAGAGAACCCTTTGTGAATCTCCAACAACATATAGGAATTGTGACTCCTCCTCCCAAATGAATCAATTACAATGTGTTGGTAGCTAATCATCTTAAAGGATCAATTAAAGAGTAGGTTTTATTGTTTTAGGGGGAGATTTTATGATAATCCTTTGTCATTGATGTCAAAGTGGGAGAAGAACAACAATGAAGAAAACCATGCCTAGTTTCATAGTGAGCTTGGTTTTTTTCCATCAATGTCAAAGGGGGAGATTGTTAGACAATCAGTTTTGCCTCAATGGGTGGTGGCACTCATTATTTTGGCATTGATTTGAATAAAATTAGCATAGAAGTTGGAGGTAGAAAATATCGGCATTGACAAGCGTGTTGTAGGGAATCACCATAGTAGCACGCTTAGTGAAAAATTGATAAAAATATGACTATGATGGTTGGGGAGTATCATAATTTGGAGGATATTATGTATCAAGAGATAAAATTTGTTTCTCAATAAAGTGACATAGTTGGAAAGTGCTTAGAAAGATCTTTCCAACCGTATGTGGAAGTATGAAAATATCCCTCTTGATTAGAATTTATGGTTATTCAAAGTGAGGACCTTTAAGCTAGAAGTAGTAGTGCCCTCAAGGTTTGGAAGCCTCAATGTTTACTTAGAAGTTTTACGGGCAAGTGGGCATCTCGGCTCCAACTCCACAACAATATATATAAATAATATATATAGTTATTATGATATATGATTGGGGCGAATAGGGATAGGGTAGTATGGCATATAGGATTCCTATATGTGGAGAGTAGACAAAGCCTAAAATCTCTAATAACAATCTGCAAAACGAGAGGAGTGGCATAGCAAACAGAGCACAGAGGTGAGCTAGGCCGAAAGCCTAGAAGCATGTAAGGAGTAGGAAGCTCATTCTATAAATTTTAAGTGGATGTGAGCATGTGGGCTCCATCTCTATAAAATCATATTTGTATGAGTGGGGCCCAATGTGTTTCTAAGTAATGCTTTTTACGTGTTTTGACGATGAAGGGATTTAAGGCCAAAATCAAATAAAAGCACTCTAGAGGAATAACACCACAGGTTAATGGTTGTGCCTAAGACTTGGGTTGTGCATGTTTGTTGACCATAGGCATTCATGATAACAAAAATGAAAAGAAAACTATGAACATATGTTTAAAGGCATGAAATGAGTTACTAGCACGTTGTCAATGGTACACATAGTGGGTGAGTTCCTAGAATCTCACAATCCCATAACTCTTATTAAATGTTTTCGAGAAACTTATGGGCACAAGGACATGTACACCTCAAAATCATTAAAAGTATATGATTAAAGGCATGGATGAGTTGGTAGCTTTGAAGATAAATCCTCCATATCTTGATATTATGCCATAATTCACATTAGTAATAAATGAATAAGCAAAATCCTAGTATAACCAGGAAAATGCGCACATGAGGGTTGGTGGATGGATTGATGATGATGGTAAAGAGCTCTGTATTAAAATATAGAGAGGACCACGGTCTACATAATTGATTAATGAAGCATGATCCATACAAAAAACAAAATCTATTTTTTTTTCTCTTGCAATCCATGAAGAATTAAAATAAGGAAATGGCTCAAGGAAGCCATACGAGAAAATTGATGGGATCTCATAGATAGTTGTAGCTAAAGGAGGAATGAGAGACATACATGCAATACTTGTTGATCTCTATGGGCATTTAAGAGGAAAGTAGGACTGCGTTATTTCTGGAAGCATAATTTAATAGAGTTAATTGTTAAGTGTGCATGATCCACTGGGATTTATTTGTTAGTATGAGGTGCCCATTATATAATTTAATAAAACTACAATGGCTTACTAAAGAAAGCCCATTTAAAGAGCTTAATTTAGTTATAGTGGCCTTAAACATTGATTGAGAAACAACATGTAGATCCATGTAAAATAACTCTTTGAAGCACTCTGTTGTAGAGACTACGTAGACAAAAGTGATGAGATGAGGACAACAAATTTAAGTTCTCCCATTGTGTAGAAGAAGAACAAAACCTAGGATTTCCATTGAGAAAGTGGGGATGCAAAATTTGTGTTAAGTCTACGTGTCTGAGGAGGAGAGAGGTAACATCAAGCTGAAACTATTTTTACAATGGAGTTGAGGACCACGACTTGGGTTTGTCGTGTAGGAGAGAGGGAAGTGGAAAATGGGATTGCAGAGGAGAAGGAAAGGATCTAGTGTAGAAATATATAACTTCTATATTTATGAGCATTTGTATTGGCCTTTGTTTTCAGTCTCTAAATTATATGAAAAATAGAACAATGGCTTGAGAAGGTAGTGGTGTGCATTCGTAAATGGTTGGTGCCTCTTGTCAAGTGGTGGTTTTCTCTCTTAAGGTGGTTGGGGCCTCCTATGATTGGGTGATAAAAAAAAATCTTGATGTAATTAACTCGGTGCTCAATTTACATGATAATAACAAACATATTGGTGGTTTTCTCCCTTTGGATTTCCATGTAAAAATACTTGTGTTAATAGGTGTGCTCATGTGAATGGTTTACTTTACTATAAAGTAAATAGAAGAATTGAGCTTGAATTTTAAGAATCTTATTATCTTAGCAATTATGTATTCCAACATAATTAAATTATATAAATAAAATATAGTACTCATGAACACTTTGACATATATATTATTGTTCGAGGACATAAAACATTGATGATATTGTTATTTGAACTATGGTGATCATCACACTTGAAATATATTATTGATGATTCACATGCATACATATTACTAGATGAATATGTTATTAGATGATGATATCTATTTAATGCTAAAATAAATAATTTTTGGAATAGTCAAAAGATTTACCACTTGTAGGGTGAAAGATGTGATTTTGTATATTTTCATATTTTCATATGTTTTTTTATATTTTTTATGTTTTCTAAATTATGTAAATCATGGATGGATGACAACTCATGATCACATTGACTTTGTTAAAAACTCTATTTTTTTTTATACATAGAAACTACAACATAATTAACTGATATAAATATAAGCTATTAAAATAACAAAACCATGGATCTATTTTTATGTTTGAAGGTGGAGCTATATTCTTGTTTATAGGTCTTGTTACACTTATAAAATCTTAGCTTCACAGGGGATAAATTCTCTCACTTGAGGTGAAAACATGCGAGAGTGAAAGACATTTGATCCCCTTACGTAAATGATAGATGCAAGTGGAAACGTTAAAGATGAATACTATGGTAAAACACCATGGATTCAAAATACAATGGGAAGAACCTTAGGCTTGAGAATTTTATATTCTTTATCTTATTTTATTTTATGCTATTTTATTTTGTTTTGTTTTATTTTGAATTAGTCAAAATGGTAAAGATGACAATGTGTCTACCATACTTCGGTGTATAGGGCCTCTAGAGGCAAAACTCTGAAATAGAACATTTCCTAGCAAAGTTGTTTTAAAAAGGATAGATGACTAAGGACTTTATGTTTTTTATTATATTGTATTTTATTCTATCCCTTTTTATTTTACTTTGAATAAGTTAAAAGTTTAAACATTACAACTTCTCTACCATACTGCACTCTAGAGTAAGGAAAATTTTAAGTATGAAATTTTATCTTGAAGTTTAGAAACCTTGGGAATCTCAGAGTCATCATATGCAATTTATAAAACTTTTCACAATATTTTTACAGAAATATTCAAATTTCTAACCATTTTATACAGTATCTATATAAAATTACTATAAATTTTAGGCGAATCATTTAAAAAAAAATGGAAATTAGCGAATTTTGTTTTGAAAAAGCATGGAAAATTAGCCCACCTACTAATATTAGCCCCTAAAATTTTCCCTTCTCTAGAGGGCCTCTAGGTGCAAAACATGGAAAGAAAATACTCTTTTGTCACAAAACTAGGAAATAAGACACTTTTTTTAAGGATAGAAAATTTGTTTTAATTATTTTATTTTGTTTTATGTTGATTAAGTCAAAATGTTAAACATTACAAGGTACCTCTACCTTGTAATGTTTATTAATATTCTATTTGGTTTAGGTTGATGGAGGTCCTAGTGTCACCATCAATCAAGGTGCTTCCAACTTATGTTTTGAGACTTGTGAGTCTTGGGGGAGGTTTTATGCTAATCCTCATTCTTACTTAGTGGAAAAACAATTTATTTTGACTTTTGGGATGAGCACTTTGAGAAATATATTGTTGTTTGAAGACATCAAATATTGATGATATTGTTATTTAAACTATAGTGATGATCACATTTGAGATATATATTATTGATGATCCCCATACATATTATTTTATAAGTATATTATTAGAGGATGATATATATTTAATGATGAAATACAATTTTTTTGGAATAGTACTTATCTTTGAAAGGTATGATTTTGAATATTTCTATCTTTTTTAAATTATGTAAATCATGGATGGATGAGAGGTGATGATCACACTAACTTTGTAATAAAACTCCAACTTATCTAAAATACAAAATAATATATTTATATAAATAAAAGCTAATTAGAAACCAAAACACAGATTTGTTTTTATGTTTGAAGGTGGAGGTAGATTATTCTGTATGGGTCTTGTTAAGTTTATAAAATATTAGCTTCCAAAGGGATGAGATCTCTCTATTGAGGTGAAAGCCTATTAAAGTGATAGCACATTTGATACCTTTGAGGATTTGATAGATCCCACAAAGACATATTACAAGATAATGATGTGGTAAAAAACCATGGACTAAAAATACAATGAGAAATAAGATTGGGCTCTAGAATTTTATGTTTTTATTTTATTTTATACTAATTTATTTTATTTCCTTTTATTTTGAATTAGTCAAAATGTTAAATATTATAGTGTCTCTACCACTCTTCCCTCTATAATGTTTGGAGATGCAAAACTCCTTAACTAGAACATTGTTTGAAGGGAGACATAGTTGTTTTAAAATGGATTCAAAGGCTAAGAGTTTTATGTTTTTTTATTTTATTTTATTTTATTCTATTTAGTTTTTCTTTACTTTGAATAAGTCAAAATGTTAAATATTACAACTTTTTCATCATACTAAGCTCTAGATTACTTAGCCTATAGGCTCAGAAATCCAAAATAAAACACTATTTTGTGACAAAACTAAGAAAGAAGACACTCTCTTTAAGCATAACAAAAGTGTTTTAATGTGTAGAAAGGCAAAATTTCTGAAATATAACAATGTTTTAAGTGTAACAAAGTTGTTTTAAAAATGATTCTAAGGCTAAGGATTTTATGTTTATTTTATTCTCTTGTATTTTATTTCATTTTTTTATACCTCGAATAAGTCAAAATATTAAACATTACAACTTCTATACCATAATGCTATTTACATTCCATGTCCTCTCACAACAAAACTAAGAAACACTCTATTTAGTCACAAAACTAGGAAATAGGACACTCTTTTTAAGGATAACAAAATTGTTTTAATACCTAGAGAGGAAAAATTTCCCAACTAGAACATTGTTTTAAGGGTAACAAAGTTGTTTTAAAAATGATTCTAAGGCTAAGGATTGATTTTTTTTTTTTATTATTTTTATTTTTTTAATTCTATTGTATGTTATTTTGTTTTGTTATACTTTTAATAAGTCAAAATGTTAAACATTACAAATTCTCTACCATACTACTCTCTACATTGGAGGGCCTCTAGGCCCAAAACTAGGAAGAAAACACTATTTTGACACAAAACTAGGAAAGAATACACTCTTTTAAAGGATAACAAAATTGTTTTAATTATTTTAATTGTTTTATTTTTATCAAGTCAATTTTTTTAATGAGATTTTAAACACTACAATTTAGCTTTCACCCTAGTGAACTCTAGGGCCTCTACGAGCGGAGTCTTTCAAGGCCAAGAAAGTTGTTTTAAAATGGATTTTGATTGAGTCAAAGCTTGTAATGAAATTTTAAACATTACAAGATACCTTTCACACTAGTGAACTCTAGGGCCTCTTATATGCTCTAAAAGAAGACAATATTCTAAGGCCAAGCAAGTTTTTTATATTATTTTATCTTATTTTATGCTATTGTATTTTATTTCATTTTGTTATACTTTAAATAAGTCAAAATATAAAACATTACAACTTCTCTACCATACTACTCTCTACATTCCTTGGCCTCTAGGAGCAAAAGTAGGAAACACTCTCTTTAGTCACAAAAATAGGAAAGAAGACACTATTTTTAAGGATAACAACATTGTTTTAATGCCTAGAGAGGCAACATTTCCCAACTATAAAATTGTTTAAAGGGTAAAAAATTTGCTTTAAAAAATATTCTAAGGGTAACGATTTTATGTTTTTTTTTTTTAATTTTATTCTATTGTATTTTATTTTGTTTTGTTATTATTTGAATAAGTCAAAATGTTAAACATTACAAATTCTATACCATACTACTCTCTACATTCCATCACCTCTAGGCCCAAAACTAGGAAAAAAACACTCTTTTGTGAGAAAACTAGTAAAGAATACACTCTTTTTAAGGATGAAAAAATTGTTTTAATTATTTTAAATGTTGTATTTTGATTGAGTCAATGTTTTTAATGAAATTGTAAACATTACAATGTACGTTTCACCCTAGTGAACTCTAGTTCCTCTATGAGGGGAAATAAGACAATCTTTTAAGTCCATGGAAGTTGTTTTAAAACTAATTTTGATTGAGTCAAAGTTTGTAATGAAATTTTAAACATTAAAAGATACCTTTAACCCTTGTGAACTCTAGGGCCTCTATCGGTGGAAATAAGACAATCTTTTAAGGCCAAGAAAGTTGTTTTAAAAAGGATTGTTATTGAGTCAAAGTTTGTAATGAAATTTTAAACATTACAAGACACCTTTCGCACTAGTGAACTCTAGGGCCTCCTCTATGTTGGAAAATAAGACAATCTTTCAAGTCCAAGAAAGTTTTTTTATTTTATTTTATTTCATATTATTCTATTGTATTTTATTTTATTTTGTTATACTTTGAATAAGTCAAAATATTAAACATTACAACTTCTCTACCATACTACTCTCTACATTCCCTCACCTCTGCGAAACACTCTCTTTTGTGAGAAAAATAAGAAAGAAGACACTCTTTTTAAGCATAGCAAAATTGTTTTAATATGTAGAAAGGCAAAATTTCTGAACTAGAACATTGTTTACTAAAATATGCCAATGGGTATTTTAAGTGGCAGAGTGGCCTTGCTGCCAAGTGTAACAAAGTTGCTTTAAAAATGATTAGAATGGTAAGTATTTTATTTATTTTATTTTGTGTAGTTTTGTTATTCTATGAATAAGTCAAAATATTAAACATTACAACTTCTCTACCATACTACTCTCTACATTCCCCCACCTCTCGGAGTAGAGAAAAGCACAAAAACACTCTCTTTGGTCAGAAAACGAGGAAAGAAGACACTCTTTTTAAGGATAACAAAATGTTTTTAATGCCTAGAGAGGCCAAAGTTAGGAAAGAAACATTGTTCTAAGGGTAACAAAGTTGTTTTTAAAATGATTCTAAAGCTAAGCTTTTTATGTTTTTTTTTTTTATTCTATTGTATTTTGTTTTGCTTTGTTATACTTTGAATAAGAGAAAATGTTAAACATTGCAAATTCTCTACTATATTACTCTCTACATTCCAAGGCCTCTATGCCCAAAATTAGGGAAAAAACAAATTTTGTCACAAAACTAGGAAAGAATACACTATTTTTGAAAATAGCAAAATTTGTTTTAGTTATTTTAGTTATTTTATTTTGATTGAGTCAAAGTTTGTAATGAAATTTTAAACATTATAGGATACCTTTAGGTCTAGGGCCTCTATGGGTGAAAAGAAGACAGACTTTTAAGGCCAAGAAATTTGTTTTAAAAGGGAGAGGAGGCCTAAGGTGGCATGGTTAAGTAGAATTTGATGAGAAGAGTAAGAAAAGAAAGAGACTAGTGTATTG
The DNA here is from genome assembly GCA_000404065.3 of Pinus taeda. NCBI lineage: Eukaryota > Viridiplantae > Streptophyta > Pinopsida > Pinales > Pinaceae > Pinus > Pinus taeda. The sequence continues at coordinate 14,565 of APFE030233604.1, forward strand.
AAGAGAGATATTACAATTATAGCTAAAAAATGGTATGGAAAAGGATTAAAGTAGAAAACAATATAGTTCCATCACTCAGAGTTGTGACCCACAATGTTTTGGCAAAACAATATGCAAAGCCAAAGGAGTTCTCAATTGTCCAAACTTTGCTCTAAGGTGGGAACGCCGCAGAGAAAACTTTCTCAAAGAAATTGAAGAATGCCAAGCACACATAATTTACCTACACGAGGTGCAGCAAAACCACTATTCTAATTTTTCTGCCCAACGCTCCTCCAATTAGGATATGAAGGGGGGTATAAGGGAAAGGTGAGAAAGGAATACAGTACAACTGTTGATGGTTGCACAACATTTTGGAAACTGGATCAGATTAACTTGATTGATACTTGGTCTATCGATTTGAATCATGATAAAGACAACATTATTTTATAGGCCATACTTAGATCCAAAAATGTTGGTCAACCTCTGCGCATTGGGAACACCCACATCCATGCAACTCGTAGAAACTCTCATATAAAGCTATTACAAGTTAATTGCTTTCTGAAGGGCTTGGACGAGTTGGATCATGTTCTCACAAGTGTTCTTGATGTATGTGTCCATGATCCGATGAGCTGTGACATGTTCCATGCAGTCTGGGTTTAGCTTTGTTGGCATTAGTTGTTCTCCAATGTCGGAGGTGTCGAGCAATGGTGCAAAGTATGGCCAAACGTGATCTACATTGAACACTGGGTGCAAACCAAGGAATGGAGGAAAGCTCAGCTCAAAGTCATTGTCCCCTATAGCCTTGGTGATGGTATATGGCTTATATCACAACAGAAGTATCTTGCATTAGGGTCCAATGAGGTGATCCTTCTATAAATGTAGCCAAACGGTGTCACCCACCTCAAAATTATATGGGACCCAATGCTGATCATGGCACTACTTGTACATAGAATTGGTTTTGTCCAATATATCATCGACATGATGGTGGATGTGTTGAATGTACTCAATGAAGTTGCCAGCCCTATGCGCTTCAGACTCGACATGAGTTGAATCTGCTTGAGTAGCTGTAAATGGTATGACCACATCAATGGGACAGAATGACTGAAATCCTATCCCTACCTAAAAAGGGTTGTGGCGTGTTTAGCTATGGGAAGCTCTATTGTAGCTATGCTGGACATAGGGGAGGCTTTCATCCCATGTGCATGGATTCTTTGAGTTGTACATGTGCATAACATGTACGATCATCATGTTGATCACCTTTGTTTGGACATCAGTTTCGGAATGGAAAGTCATGGACTTAGTGAGTTTTGTATCTCGCATGGATGAGAGACTCGACCAAAATGCACTTAGGAATTTGCTATCCCGATATGAGAAAATGGATTGTGGAATCCAAATGTGTACCCACTATTATCACTCACAATTGTTCCCTAGAATTTATGAGAAGAAGGAAAAGATTGAGGTAACTACAAACCAATATTTGAAGTATATGTTCTAGCCAACCTATGACTCAGAGAGGGCTCTCTCTATATGTTTTAGCTTTGTTTGCTAATATTTTAGGCTAGTTCTTAAAGTTCAGGGGTTTTTTGGATTTGTATTGGAAGTTGGATGGTGGAATACTTACACAAATGGATAGAATTGTGTCTCTCGCTATTGGGCTATGGAGTTAAAGAAGGGCAGCAAAACTAGGATTAAATCATTACAGGGAGTGTTCAATGGGCAAGCTAGGAGAGTGAAGCATAGATTTTTAGGTAGAATGGGTGAAATGATATTAACCAGGGTGAGAAGCACTTAATAATCCTCAAATTAGGATTAAAATGAGGAACAGAGCATGATCATGAGCAAAGGGCAGTTAAGAATCCTTTACTATACACTGGAGGGAAACTACATGAACTAAGGAGCAATCAAGAATTCCTTAACTTAGATAATTTAGCAGAAAACATAAAAAATGCATAATAGTCAAAACAGAGTGCAATGAAGAAAGTTGTGAGATATCATTCCATATTATAGCATTTAGATTTCAGATACATTTAAGATTATGGAAAAACTTTTAAAGAAAAGTGACAACACAAAATAAGATACTTGTCTGTATTTCACACTACACATGAATCTAGTGAAATGTCTTTGCTTTATTCAATAATCCAGCTTGCTGGTCCAACAATGATACAATAGCTTATAGTATTTGACGAAGAAAGCTATAGAAATGTCTAAAAATCCACCATACATACTTCTAATTGTGAAGTATTTATACAGAAAATTATTACAAAATATCTCAAAACAGCTTGAGATTTAATCTAGGAAATACAAATATCTTCTTGCAAGAAGATAGAGAGAGCTAATGTAATGTTTCATGTTGTCCCTTTTATTATGGTTGTGTTGCCCTTTATTGTTGAAGTGTTAGGCTTTTATTTTGGCTTGTTGTTGCCAGGTTTTATGTTGGAGTCTTCTTTACTTTCATCTTTCAACAAATACTCTTTAACCCTCATACTCTTTGACCCTATTGTGTTGTTTTTACCTACTTTACCTCATTGTTTTGTTTTTACTATGTAGTATATGTCTGTTGTAAATTCATCAAAATAAATTGGTCATTTTCTCCCACCATTCTACATCAGGGAGCTTTACATTCATCATTCTCTCGTAAATTTCATCACCTTCAGTATATTTTCCAAAATTAGGTTTGGTGAGGAACAAATGTTTTACCTCATGCTCAAGGAAAAACAAGCTCTCAAATGTGTAATATAAAACTCTGCTTATTAGCAGGGATTTTATGGATGAAGAGCTTGCTTGTTCCTTAGCTAATTTTTTTTGTCTATCACCATACTCCAATTGTGTCATGAGTCTTTCATTGATGACCATAGGAATGGGCAGACCTTTCTCACTCAAAATCTGGAACTTAGCCATGAACCTACCAATGGATACCTGCATATTGTGCCACTTTTCTTCCAAATTAGGCATACGGTTCCTTTTCAAAAGGACCTTCCTTTTTTCTAAAATGGCAGCGGTCCTATATTCTATATTTAGCTCCTAGAGCTCATATCTGTTCTTATTGTTGACGAAGTGAATGAGTCTATTTCCATCCTCTAGCTTATCTCCCAACTCCTCCTTCACATTCTGGATAACTTCTGTAGCTATATTTACCAACTTTGTTTGTTCAAAAATTACTTGGATTTATGGGAAAATATCATTGACAAAGTGAGTGATATTTGCCCACAACATTTCCTTGGTTTTTCTAAGTGGTTTCTCCAGCGTTAAATCCTTCTCTAGGATTTCGATTCTCTCATCCACTCTCTGGGTGTTTTGTGCTTTTTCTTTCTGCTTCAGTTGGGCAAGTTTGCAGCCTGCTTCAAAACCTTCAACCTTTTCTTTTAACCTATTCATTTCAGTAGCCTGGATAGACATCTCTTCCATGGTTTTGACTAGTTCTGCTACTTTCTCTCCTGATGCACCTGCTACTGATGTAGACTCTGTTTCTACTAGCAAGCCTATTACAAGCGGAGTTGTAGGTGCCAAAGATGCTGCTAGTGTGGATGGCACTGTTGTGTTGACTTTGGGGATAACATTCGTTGAAGAAGTAGCCACATCTACTTGTTTTAATTGGATTAAAGCATCCAATTCCATTTCTATCTCTTTTAGTTGGTCATTCAGCTTCATGACCAAGTCCATTAACTCCTCATGTCTGGTTTTATTCTCTATGACTTCTATAGTTTAAGGATGTTGTAGTTGGGGTATTTTCAGTTACCTCTTAAGTGCAACAATATCATCATTTTTCTTCTTAATAAGCTATTTTGTAGCCTTTATATCCTTGGGATTGTGCCCCAATTCAATCACTAATTCCTCTAAGGACTTGATCCTAGTATCCTTGGCCTGTGAGGAGGCCTTTTCTAACTGGAATTGAGATGAGATGTTGTTCAGAGAGTCCTGTAGTTGATGGGCAGCTATGATTTTACCTGTAAGGGTGGAGTATATCATCTCTCCAACCTATTTGTGTAGTTCGATCTCATCTATGGGATTAATATCCCTTACCAACACTTCACACTCTATCCTTTTGAAATATGATGTTGTCTTTGATTGTTGGGTTGTAGGCTTCACAAAGGCCATCTACAGCTTCCCCTATTTAATGTCAAAGGCTGACATTAGCCTTGTTTGATTGGTAGGAGTGAGATTCAGGTACTTAGCATTTGTTTAGGCCTTAAGCCTCTCATTTCTAGGTTTGATTTCTTTATATCTTTCTTTGATATCTTGGTCTTTTTCAGCAGGCATGTTGAAGGAAGATACTTCAACACTAAGTTCCCTTTCCAACATCTGAGTTTGTGATGTGGAAGGCTCTTGCATGTCTCCAAATTGAGTGGCAGATCTATTTCTTTCTACTCATGTATTTGTGACCTTAGCTGAGTATTCAATATACTCTTGCTCAGAGGCTAGATTTAGCCTTTTCCTCTTATTTGATTCCTGTTGTAAATCAGAGCTAGCCATTCCTAAAGCAGAAGCCCCTTCTCTATTTCCTTTTGGGATCTTCTCTTTATTTTGAGGAGATTGCATGACTCGAGGGGTACTCATGGTTCTTTCTAGTTCTTCTCGTACCTATAGATAAGAGTTGTCATCAAGCTACTTTTCTAAATCAATTAGAACATTCTCTACATCTACTCTGGTGCTATCTAGGTCTACTAGGGTACCCTCCACCCATTCTGTCTGATTTGCATATGCTTCTATTTCAGGTATGGGATTGTGAATGAAAGGTCCTAGCTTGACCTTTTGTCTATTCTTTGTGATGAATTCCAAAAGATCATATGTCCACAAAAAAGTTCTTTGGAACTTCATATTCTGTAATATCAAATATGCCTCTTTTCCAACCTCTTTAGAGTAGCATTTGAGGCGGCCTAGTTGGTATTTGAAGGGGCCTTCTTCCTAGCATTGACAAAGTTTACTTCATCTGCATTGATAATTTTCCTATAGTATTCTAATGCAAAGAACCACATGGGTAGGTATCTTGGTAGCTTGTATGGTGCTAGTATGCAACCATAAATCCTGATTTTTATATGGTTCTCGTAAAGGTACCAATCACCAACTTTGGTCTACTTACACAATTGAATGAATCTCTTTATTTCTAGAATGATTCTAGGAGGGCTTCTAGTCAACGTTTCCATGACTTGATGTACAAATAAATCAATGAAATCAGAGTAAGAGTATGGATACTAGTATTCGTGGATCAATGGGGTTCAAAAAATGATTGATCTGGGTTGACCCTTGCTGTCAAGCTTCTAAAGGGTGAATGGGAACTTCTATGATTGATAATATAAGAATATATGGTATAAAACTAAGTGCTTAAAAACCCTTTCATTCATCATTATAAGGAATTTCTCATGCATCCTATCAGCTATAAATTGGGCATAGTCATAAATGATAATAGGAGGCTACCTTAGAGTCCAGATGAACATGAAGGCAAGGATTATTTGATTAATGTACTCACTAGTTGAGTAACCCAAAATAGAAGATATCATGGCCACAATATTCTGGACCCATAGAGAGAAAATGACTTATACATATGGAGGAAAGTCCTTAGGGATGTGTCTCTCTTCTCTTATAAAGGTTTGGAATAGTTGGGCCAATTTTGTAGAGATATGTTTAGGATACAGGTCCAACAGATCTCCAATTTAGAGTGGGGTTAGGCTTGGTCCTGGTTGGAGCTGTAGCATTTCATTTATAGACTCAACATTGATAGCGAAAAGGACCTTCTTGCCATGAGACATAACAGTCATGTGACTGGGGATGTAGCAAGCATAATACATATGAACAATCTTACGAAAAATGTGGACTTGGGGGAATTGGTACTTTGGCAAATTTGAATCCCAAAGACGAATCTCACGAGCATGGTGGTGAGCTCCAGTATTGTAGCAATAATGCTACAACTCCTGAGGCTTCCTGTCTCTCATTTTATCAACCCGGTTGTTCGTACAAACTTGGAAGCGACGATGCTATATGCACAAGTACT
>APFE030233604.1:41264-58248 GCA_000404065.3 Pinus taeda
GTTGCCCCCTCGAAGAGGCTAAATTCTAAGGCGTTGATCTATCTTTTCTATCTTTTCTTGAGTTGGTTTCATAACAAATCTGAAGTCTTTGATAGGTTTCAAGAATTTAAGGCTTTGGTGAAAAACTAGACAGAGAAGAAGATAAAAGTGTTGATGAAAGATAATGGTGGAGATTTCTGCAAGAAAGAATTTGAAGAGTTCTATAAGAAGTGCGGTATAGCATGGTAGAAGACTACTACATACAAACCTCACTAAAATGGAGTTGCATAAATAATGAATAAGATGTTAATGGAAAAGGCAAGAAGCATGCTTAGTGCTGTCGGGTTAAGACAAGAATTCTGGGCAAAGGTAGTGGAGACTACATGTTACCTGGTTAATAGATCACCTTCATCAGCATTGGAGGATAAGACTCCACATGAGGTGTGGATTGGTAAGAAATCCTCTCTTTCACATCTGAGGGTATTTGGTTGTGATGCATATGTATATCTTCCAAAGGATAAAAGAACCAAGTTTGATAACAAATATAAAAGTTGCATATTTATTGAGTCTAAGGATGGTTTAAAAGGTTATACATTTTGGAACCTAGAAACAAGGAAGGTTGTGTATAGCCAAGATGTAGTGTTTAGAGAGATGAAAGCTGTTATTAAACACGAAGTCTTACCAAAAGAACCTGAGAAGATATTGTTTGATCTAAAGGAAGAATAATTAGACTCTCCAACAGAATAGGAATCAAAAGATGAAGATCCACAAACTCCAATTGTGAGAAGATTAGTTTGGGAAAGAAGGTAGCCAAAAAGGTACAGTCCATCTTCTTTCTCTAAGATTTTCCTTTATTTATTACTGATGATGATCCTAGAACTGTCATGGAGGCATTAGATTCAAAGGATGGAAAAATCTGGAAAGAGTAGTTGATCAAATGGAATCTTTGGACAAAAATGAGGCTTAGGATCTGATGGAGTTATCAACTGGAAGGAAACCCATTGGAAGCAAACAGATTTTTAAGAAGAAGATGAATGTAGAAGGCAAGGTGGATAAAGAAAAAGCTCAGTTGGTAGGAAAAGGTTATTCTTAGGAGTCGGGAATCGATTTTGGTAGTATTTTTTTCTCTTGTTGCCAAGGTAGATTCTATTAGATTACTTTTATATGTGGTTGCATATTTTTATTTTGAGGTAGAAAAGATGGATGTGAAGACAAAATTTCTTCACATAGATTTGGAAGAAGAGATGTACATGAAGCAACCTAAAGGACTTGTAGTGAAGGGAAAGAAAGAACTAGTATGCAAGTTAAAAAAAAGTCTTTGTACTGATTAAAACAATCACCAAAGATGCGGTATCAAAATTTTGATACATTTATATGGGGACTTGGCTTCACCAGAAGTAAAGAGGATCACTGTGTGTATTTTAAATTAATTGGTGACTGTGTTATTTATCTAGTCTTATATGTGGATGATATCTTGCTAATTGGAAATGACAAAGAAATCATCCAGATTTTGAAGACCCAATTGTCCTCCAAAATTGACATGAAGGATCTTGGCATTGTAAACTATATTTTGGGCATGGAAATTAAATGTTATTGGTAAAAGAGGAAGCTCTAACTTAACTAGAGGAAGTAGGTCAAGACAATACTACACAGGTTTAATATGTAGGATAGTAAACTGGTGAAGGTTCCTATTCCGGTAGGTGTAAAGTTATCTATTGAACAATATCCCAAGACAAAAGAAAAGGAAGACGACATGTTCCATGTTCCATACGCAAGTGTAGTTAGTAGCCTAATGTATGTAATGGTCTATACTAGACTAAGCATTGCACATGCAGTGGGAGTATTGAACATGTTTATCTCAAAACCAGGGAAGGAGCGTTGGACAAAAATGAAGCGATTTTTTAGGCATTTGCGTGGCAATAGTGATTGTGGTTTGTGCTACCAAGGAAGAACATGATTGGACAAATTTTTGGACATCCATGGCTTTATTGATGCAGACTAGGCTAGAGATCTAGATCTGAGAAGATCTACAAGTGGGTATGTGTTTAACTTATTTGGAGGTGTAGTCAGTTGGATGAGTAAGAGATAGTTTGTAGTGGCATCTTCAACTACAGAGGCAAAATACATGGCAGCCACTCATGCAAGAAAGGAATTAGTTTGGTTGAAAATATTGTGTTTAAGTATGGGGTTGGTATAGTGAGCTATAAGAATAGATTGTGACAACCAAAGTGCAATTTTCTTGGCAAAGAACCCTACTTATCGTTCAAAGACAAAGCACATTGATGTTCATTATCACTTTGTGAGGGATATGATTGAGGACAAAAAGGCGTTGCTGGTATAGGTGAACACTTTGAAGAATGTTGCAGATGCATTGATGAATTCAGTGAGCTCTGAGAAGTTTTCTACGTGTAGAGAAATAATTTTCATTGTAGGGCTGGACCAATAACTAAGCTCTTTTGCAACCCTTTGCGTGGAAAATAAAACAAAAAGTGGAAGAATGTTGGGTATGTTTTATATTATTTTCATGACTAGTGGTCCCCTTTGTTCATTGTGTTGGGTGCAGCACCCCGAGAATTTTATTTTGGACCCTATATTAGGTGGGAAAACCTACCTATGTTTTTGTGCATGTGTTTTGCACATGGTTTTGGACATGATGGTTTTCTACCCATGGTATTTTGTACATTCGTTCAAGGAAACTATGGTTATGTTCTAATCCAGGGTTAATGGATTAGGGTTTATGAATGTTTCAACATGTATATATATGTATTATAACATTGAAAGGAACATAATGGAAAATCAATTGTCCTGGTTTTGGGATCCATGAGAAATATTTGTGTATTTGTTTTATATTCTCGTCATTTTTTATTTTCTGTTTTTAGAATTCATCTACAGGTAATTTATGTAAAGGGTTAAAACCTACAACATGTGTGTATTTTCCTTTTTAGGTTGCTTTCCACCCTTGGTTTCTTTAGTCTCCTCAACCAAGTGCCACCACATTGGAGCTCCTTGTATCATGACTTCCACTCAATTCAATTATGGAGAAGTTCTAAAATCTCCAACCTCAGAAATATATCCCACGTGGCATCCTCATAGCACTTTAGGTGTTAATATCTTCCTTGTGCCCTTGGTTCTATTGGTTTCCTCGCAACCAAATGCTAATAACCATTAGAGCCCCTTTCAATGTAACATTTCTCATAAAGCATTTACACTAGAATTATGAGATGTACAACCACTGAAATACTTCATAGCACTTAGGTACTAACACTTCTTTGTAACCTTGGTTATTTGGGTCTCCCACAACCATGTACTAGTCTCATTAGAGCCCCTTTCATCGGATCAGACATTTTTCAAAAAAAAATTAGACAAGAGTTATGAAAATTCCAACCTCAAAAATTTTGACCTTCGAAATCATGTCATGAAAATTTCATCAAAGCCATAATGTGCCTCCTTAGTGGTGATACATGTCATCCATATTTGTCCCATTAGGCCACCAAAAATGCCAAATCAAATTTCCACAGGTCCACCAAACTGCGATGTCACGATGGCTTGATCTGCCTCGTCAGCTCCTCAGGGCCAATAACTTGCTGCCATGTGTTCAATTGGAGGAGAGAGAAAAGGTCCATCGGTCCTTTATTTTCAACGATTTCCTTTGTTAATTATGTTTCCCACAATTTCGACACTTTTCAAAAGAAAACAATTCAGGGTTTACACAACTCTGAAATCTTGATGTTCTAAAATTGTTTAGGCTTCGATATCCACTTTCTTTAAGGTTTGACATTCCAAACACTGATATGTTTCCTACTTAGTCCTTCCAATATCAAGTCCCAATGCTTTGAGCCTTCCGATATCAGGCCTTTCAAAATTTGACTCCTGATGTTCTATGGTTCCGAGGTTCCAAATATTCGAGGTTTTGATTTTTCAACCTCCGATATTTCGGGTTTTAAAATCTCGAGGGGCCAAATATATCCTGACTTGGACTTTAATACCCTAACTTTGGCGGTCAATAAATTTTGATCTAGGAGGCCATTTCTAGACTTCCACATACCATTGGAAATCTCTTTCAGAGCACTGACCAATTGTTCCAACTCCAAGAATATTTGAGTTGATCTCTTAAGGCATAACCTCCTCCAAAGTGTGAGACTCCCAACCATCATAGACATATTTTTATGGCTTCTCCAATAAGTTTTATACTATGATAATTCTCTATAGAGCACTCCAGTAACCATGGCACTCCCCTTGAGCTTGATACATCAAGAACATCAAACTATCCCAATGGCCATCACAACTAGGATAGAGTACATCAAATCCAACATATGCTACCACAAACATCCATGCTAGTCTGGTTGACATCAACGCCAACGCTCTTGAGAATAGTCAGACAATGCCAACTACTCAACACATATCCCTGCATGATCATTGACATTAATACCAACACACTTGCAACCACTAGCCATCCAGACAATGTCAACTGTCCAACAAGTTTTATTTTCTAATAAAATAAAAAGTGTTTTTTTTTAATGGTTGCCTAATTTTGAATTAGACGAATTATTTTAATTGTCTTGTATTTTTATTTAAATATATATTTTTAATAGAGAAAATGTTGATTTTATTAAAAGAAAAATAAAAATAAAAAGGAATAAGTAATTAGGTTTAATTTATTTAGAAGTAGGAATAAGAAATTATTTTGAATGGATTATAAAAATATATTAATAAATATCATATATGTCCATGATGAAATGAAAGTGTTGAATACAAAACTAATATTTTAATTATTTAATGGAATATTATAAGTGGGTTAATTAAGTATATAATTATTAAGTAGGGTTTGATAAGTTATTTTAGAATATTTTATATACATTAATTACTAGTAGTTGAAACATTATATGTAGAATTTAGAAGTTGAATTACTTATGGTTATTTTATTGTTTCTTAATTTTAATTTGAGGATGGATTTATGTTTCTTTTAATCAATTATTTTATAAATAATTTTTATTTCAATGATTATTATTTTTATAAATAATTTTTATTTACAATGATTATTAGCCTTCATAATTTTTCAAGTACTCTTATATGTCATTAACTAATATAGTTCCAAGATTAAATTAGGTTTTAAATAAATTAAATTGAAATGATTTGATATTATAATGGTATTGGGGTGTGCTACTCAAATTAACTTTAAGTAACAATAATTATACACATACCTAATTAGGGTTTCAAAGATAATTAGAATTGTAATTATATTTTTTTCCAAGAAATGAGATAATATTGCATAAATTAGCTTAGATAGATACCTATCATATGTGGAAATTAAAAAAAAAAAATATGAAACATTTGAATCATGTCTTTTTGTTTAAATTTTATTGATACACTATGGTATTATGTATGAGGTTATCTTTTCAGTTATTTGTTATGTCAACATAGGAATGTTTAAGTAAAATGTTGTGATGATGGTACATGATGTGATGGTTCATGACAACTGGACATAATTATGATGAGAGGTTAATGATGTTGTGCATATGTTTCGAGTAACTATTTATTTTGTTATGATAATGATCAATTTTCATGTTGGATATGGTATTCTAGACAGGCATATGGATTACCTTTTATGATGTTATTATTATGGCTAATGCATTGGTTGCATGTTGAGATGTGGTGATTGACTGGAAATCCACAAATTGGCCAAGAGGGCCAATTTATTTGATGATCTTGTGGGACCCCATACCTACAAGGGAGAATATGTAACACCATATGGGTTGGGGAAAAACTCAATTAACACTACATATGCCATCAATTCTTTTACCTTGTATAGCTCTTGATGGATAACTCTTGAAGGGCTATAGGATCATCTTGAGGAGGCCTAAGGCCTGGTATTGGATTGGGATATCAAAGTTGAGAAGTGGGTGTAGAACTTCGATGCTTGGGGCTGTGAACCTTATTGAGTGTGGAGGGAGTTGGGCCAAGCTTGTGAAATTCCAGGAGTCATTGAGTACTAGGAGTAGATGCGTGCCTTGGGGTAGATGAGGTCTTAGCTTTGGCACGAGCCTTGGGGCTATGGTATAGACCAATGAGGTTTTCTACCTAGTTCTGAAAGTTGAGAAAAAGGAATTGATATTCCTTGAGATTTCCCTGGTGTTGTGTAACTTTAGATGTTTGCTGATATACTAATTTAGCAGAGGGTATAGGGACAATGTGTTGTAATTAATAAATAAATCAATAAAATAATAAAAAGTTAAATGATTAATCTTAACTTGGAGACAAAGTTCCTTAAAGAGGGGGGAGTATGTAATGGCTCACAATAATAATAAAAGTAATAATAATACTAATAATATAAATGAAATAATATTAATATATAAATAAATATAACAATAAACTAAGAAGAAGCAGATAGTAATAGTAAGTAAATAATAAATAACAAAAAAGATAATAATAGAAAATAAAACAAAACAAACAATAATAAAACTAAATATTTAATAGATATTTATACAAATAAATATAAAAATAATAAGAATAAGTAAAGTTAACAAAAATAAAAAGGAATAAAATAACCAAGAGTTAAATTAAGAAAAATGTTGAGTTAACTAAAACTTAAGGCAAAGAAATAAAACTTGCCATGTTGGCAAATGGATTGTGTGCATGTGGATCCCTTTCCAATCTCCAATTTTTGGAACAATTTGTTCAATTTAATGGTTGAAAGGGGAGATGAGAAACAAATTTTTTTTAAGGAGAGCATTGTGAGACAAAGAATTCCCCTAAAACAGTGATTTATTGAGGGCTCATCAATGGCCAACTGTGGAAATAATCCATGTAGTTGCACCTATGGTTGAGTGGAGAGTCATCCCCAATTTTTTTTTTATTTTTAGTGCAATTCAAGTTGTGCCATGACTCCATAATTGACAGTAAGACACATCTTCTGTCTACAGGTAGGTATTTGTTTGTTGTGATTTTCAAAAATTATATGCTAAATCAGTGGAACGTTTTGTATCAATTATTAAAGCATTGTTTTATGTAATTAGTTTGTATGTTTAAACTATGGGTTATTACACACACCTCTAAGTTTATAGGTAATTTTGGTGTGGAGAAGACAATAACGAACTCTTAGAGGTATATGTATTTTCTAAAGATGCAAGAACAAGTAGCTAGGCTTATAAGAGTATGCATAATTTGTTGTACTTTTAAGCTTAAAAACATGAAACATGGTTTATATCATTCCTTACCTTTACCCACTCATCCTTGGAGAAGCATTTCCATGGATGTTATGGGAGGTTTACTAACAACCTAGAAGGGACATGACTATCTATTCGTGGTAGTTGACATGTTCAAAAAGATGTGTGTTTTGATGCATTGTAAAAACACAATCAATGAGAAGGAAGCAATAATTTTTCCTACATACAAGGACCTTTCCAATGGTTTGAGAATCACCTCAATCGATATTTGTATACAAAATTTATGTCACTTGGAAGTTGGCCTTCCTATTTTGGGCACTATAATTTGAGAGGATGACATGTTAGCCCTCATTACTCATTCAAAAGGGGATATCTACATGATCATCATGGAGAAGACTCCACAAGAGGCCATATTTTATCTCTGGTAAAGAATTGAGGAAGTTAAACCTAACCACTAGTAGGTTGTTAGGATATGTTATAACGAGATCACTACGAGGAAAAGGGGTTCCATTTTATTTTGAGGATTTTTTTTCATAAATGAGCAGAGGAGTTGAGAGGGATAAGGAGATAGCACAAACAAAGGAGTTGTGCACTTTAGTAGTCCACAAGACACTATCCTTACTTCACAGTCATTTTATATTCAGAGAAAGAGAGCAGAGACACCTCACCTTCATGTTAGGTTTCCCCCTAAAAAACTTTCCCAGATACTAGCATAATTATAATTTGCATGCATAATCAATAAATAGTAATTTATAGATCCAAAAATCTAAAGAGAAATAAATTGTGATAGTGTAGATTTTATATTTTCATGTATAATTTTATCAAATATGTTATGAAATACTTTGCAATGGAATATTCATGATATTTTATATATCATTCATTCAAGACATGTATTTCATAGATTAGCCTTAGAAGAAGCATTCCCTAGTTTAAGGGTTGAGATAATTTTTATTTTTATAATTTCCAGTTCTCATATCATTTTTAGCTTGTAGTTGAGACATGTAATATAACGTTCCCACATGGGGTCCTATCCTCCTCTCTAGAGCTAAATCATTAATAATGGCCTTATATTACTTTGGCTTCTACCCAAGGTGTAGAAGGTAACTTGAACGATTAGGAGGGTTATCTTGACTTCACTACCTAGAATCTTTTAAGACTACAATATGACCCAAAATGCCCACCCCTTTTCCATTATCCATACTAGGGTAGAAAGAAAAGAGACTACAATATGACCCAGAAGGCCTACCCTTTTTCCATTATCCATGCTAGGGTAGAGAGAAAAGAAACTACAATTATCCATGCTAGGGTAGAGAAAAAAGAGACTACAATATGACCTAGAATGCCCACCCCTTTTCCATTATCCATACTAGGGTAGAAAGAAAAAACCATTGGTAGATGGGACGGTGTTGACATAAATTCTTTATGGGAGAGAGGCATCTGAAACTTTAAAGATAGACTTAAAACCAAATTGTATAAATGCATTATTACTCATAATGACCTGGAGACAAGAGGGAATATTACATAGATGAATCTCAATTAGGCTAATTTTGAGGTAAAAAATAGATCTCAAAACAAATATTTTAGTAAAAAAATAACTTTAAAAGAATAAATAAGATTCACAATGATGAAACCATCATTAAGAGTAAATATTTTGGAGGGAAAAGAAGAAATTTTTTTGTTGATTGTATTTTTCACTTATCTCACTTTAAATTTACTTAAATGTCAATGGTAAAAAACCCTTCCATATAAAATTAACTTCCACATTGAACAAATACCCACTTAACATTCTTTTGAGTAGATCCACATGGAAAGAAAATAAACATACATGAAAACAATGTATTTTAGAAAAATATGTTGAACATACTATTTAAAATACTAGATATTAAGACCATATTAATAATATTAAAATTAAAAAAAAAAAAGTAATAGTAAAATATTAATATCAGTTTTATCAATTTTAAAAAAGTTAACAATAATTTGTATGTGAAAGAGGAAGTTGATATCAATTCCATAATTGAAGAGTAAGAAAAGGAATATTGGAACATTTCTAGGAACATCTATGAAGGAGATGTGAGAAAAGACTTACGGAAACAAAAATGTTTTGGAAAAGAAGTTAGAAAGTGAAATTATACTGGTTTAGAAGTAAAATAATATAAATTTGAATTAATTTTTCATTTAGCAAATTTTCTTTTCATATACTGGCTTATAAACAAAAGGGTTTGATAAATTTAAATTTTAAAATAAAATAATTCTATACAGACAAATTAAAAAATTATGGGATGTCAATTTCAATCAAATTGCAACACAAGCATAAGGATTGTTAACAAGTCCTTCCAAAATGGGGACTATAGTTATTACTATCGGTCAACCATCACTGAGTGAATATCGCGAAAGGTTTCCCCATATTTTAAAATAGAATTTATTATTTTAAAAAATACTAATTATTTATATTTTCATCATTTAATAGTTTGGATTTGATCATTGCGTTAGGATAGTTTTGGTGCGTTTAATTTGGTTTTACTATTTGTGAGAGATAATCGTAGAATTTTAAAAAACACAATTTCAGAAATGAGTATGCATATAGGGACTTAATTATTAAATGTTTTTTTAGTTGTTGAGATAGTTTTGATGTGTTTAATAGGATTATATTATTAGTGAGAGATAACAGTAGAATTTTAAAATACAAAATAACCCACAAAAATTGCAGCATGTATTCCAGAGACCAGGCAAAAGTTTTCTTCTAATCATGGAACTTATTAAGATCACGGAGCTGATATAATTTCCCTAGTTCTTTAGCCACAGAACATTATACATAATAATCTTCTCCTAGTTATTTATGCAGAAGAGATCATACATAATTATTTTTTTATGCTGACGAAAAGCAACGATATTACATTATCCAGCAGACGTCGCAGAGAATGTGAATTAGTAAGCAAATGGAAGCTGTTTTGTGTTAACTTATTTTAGAGCATGGTCATGGTAACCTGCAGGTGCTACTTCCAATTCTGACTCTAAGAAACATTGTTTGACTCAGTAAACAATTTTTTTAGTCATATTTACTAAACCATGGCATACATTCTATACCATGTAGAATGGTTAATAAATATACTTAGATGTGCAATGCTGAATAAACAAACTATACCTCAATTATTATGCACAAAAAATTCCTCAAAGAAACATTGTTTGACTTAGTAAACATTTTTTTTTTATGATAACAAAAAAAAAAAGTTGAGGTTTTTTATTATATTAAAACCTCTCAATCAGGTGTGGGAAAATTTCATATTTTTTTTAAATGTAAATGGGGAATCAAATTCGGCCAAAGCTTTGATACCATATTGAAGTTTTCTATTACATCAAAACTTACCTACATTAATAAACTTCTAAACTATTATCATTAACTTTTGATATCATATTGAGGTTTTCTATTACATCAAAACTTATATACATTAGTAAACTTTTAAACCATTATCATTAACTTTTTGAGTGGTCTTAGAATAATCCCAAAATAACAATTAATCCACTTAATGGAAAAATCCAAAAAATTAAACTATAAAATCCAAAAGAAAATTAAGAAAAATCATGCAGATTATCTTTGTTTAAATACATAAATTGCAATGAACAAATTCGCCACAAGATTCTTCATCAATATTCTGCTAATCTGCACAGCTCATATAAACACTGCAGCAATACATCGTGCCTTGGACATGCAAAAATCGTGCGTTGTTCTTTCCAGCGTAAGCGTGCGATAACAACGGTACCCTGCAAATTAAAAGAGTAAAATGCAATGCGGTTGGGTATCTATTATCATAGCACCAGAATTATTTTATGTATCATTTCTGTTTGTTAAATGTGATTGGATGTTACGATTACATTTTTCACGCACACAACACTTTTTGATTATTTATTAACTGATGGGATGAGTTTTGGGTATAAGTCCAAAATCTCAATTTCTTTAAAAATCCTGGACCTGTGGGTTATGGCCCACAAGCCTAAACGGAAACATTTTAAACTTAAAACCCTTTAAATTATCGACGTGGATCTTCCTTAATTTCGTGTTATCCATACATGCGTGCTAAGTATTAAGATCTTACGCCCACATGGTAATACACAACAATAGATGGATTTAAAAATATATGAGCGCCTCTGTATTCGTCTTTCACTCCTCCACTTTTCCTCTTCACCCACAGTATTCGTCTCTTCCAAAACCTCAGGAGATTTCACCTCGGCGGAAGTCGATTTTTTCGGCATCTGGCGAACGATTCTCCACCGGGAGTTTGGACGACGACCGAGCTTGGATGTAGTGTTCTTGGTGACCTTGGTAGCCGCTGCTTTCTTGGAAGGCGTCGAAGCTGCAGTTTTATTAGTTGCTTTGCGAGGTCCCATGTTTCGGGCTAAAGCTTTGCAACTCAAAAAAGCCCTATCTATGCAGACAATTCAAATATTCCTCACAGAGCTTCAAATACCCAGAGCGACGGAAAATGGTATCGATCAAGCAATTTCCAGCACGCCAATCCTCCCTTGCTCTTCATACATAGCGGTCAAACAATAAGATATATAACAGTTACACAATATATAGATCGCCATCGACCTCGGAATGATCGATGTTGATTGACAAGCTCACAACACATGCATATACAAATAACACTCGAACAGGTTTTCATAGATTATATAAAACAGTTACAAAATTAAGGCTTTTCAACCTTAAAAATGAATTCACATTGGGCTACATCTTGCCCACTCACAATTTTCCTCACAAAATAAGATATCTCTTACACCCTTATTGCATTACATTTATATAAGAAGTCTTAGGAAGGATGGATCCTATCGTCCCTTGCCTTTCCTCCAACGAAAGCTCTCCATTAAATCCACTTTAAATCTGTTTTTCTGCTTTCTGTGTTTCTGCTTTAAAACAGGCTTTCCTCTGTTCTGATCCTCTGGTCCACATTTGCTTGCTTTGTTGCTCGGTGCTCCCGCATCATTTTGTTAAGATTTTTAAAATAATTAAAATTTTAAACTAATTATAGTTAAGATTTAAAATAATTTTAATTCAATATTAATTTTCAATTTTTTTTGTTCAAGTAAGGGCAGTTTTTGGCTTATTTCTTTTCAACTTTGCTCTTTGTTTTTTTCTGTTTTCTCTTTAGTTTCTTTATATTTATACCGAGTTATCTTTAATGTGATTTTTTGAAAGCTTTTACTTAAATTTTCCCATCTAAATTTTCTATAATCTCACACGAATTTATTAAAATCACAAGTTTGATGGATAATCTTGTGCAATCGAAGTGCCTTAAAAGTTTTACAGGGTGCTGAATCCATATATACAGTCAAAAAACTAGTTTTAATAACACAAATCAAATTTTACTTCAAATTTTTCCACACATTAAAAACAACTCCTATTTATACATATCTTCCTTTCATCGTGTCCTCAAAATGGATTTGTTCTCCATTCCAAATATTGGGTCCTCAAAATGAGTCCGTTCTAGATTCCAAATCTAGACTAAAATGATGGCTATGAATCGGGTTCTAAAATCAATCTTTTCAAAATTATCATTAGGTTTTTTCAATCACAATACCAATCCAATATTTAAATTAAATTATTATGATTGTTTTTTTAATAAATCAAATTATTTATAATTTTACTTTAAATTGTTTATAATAATTTATATATATAAGTAAGAAATTCTGTTATTTTTAATTTTATAAATATATATGAAAAAATAATAATCATTATTATTGGCACATTAACATACATAATTAATTACTTAAATGTTTATTTATATATCAACTTAATCAAATTATAATCCAAAATTACCTTTAATTTAATAATTCAGAGAAACGAGGTAAATCAAACCAATCCTGAAAGCTACTTAATTCTTGGCACGCAAGTTTAAAAATAATGTTTTAAATGATATGGATTTAAAAGTATAATGTCGATCATGATAAAGTTCCCCTCGTTCTATTTGAGTAGGGTATTCAATACCAAATTATTTAATTTATAAATATGCTTAATTGAATTAAATTATATCATTTGAACAAATATTTCATTTACCTATTACTAACTTTACATTTATTTTAATAATACGTGTATATGAATTAATAGTATGTATAAATTATTGATAAAATATATAACTATAACATCATAATTATTACTATTTTTCATGGTTCAGTAAACTTGGAGAATAAATAGTAATATCAATTATATTATTATTCAAAATGGTAAATGGAATACTTAATTAGTTGTGGTCTTACTAAGGATTATAGCAGTAACTTAGCAGTAAAAGTCTATTGAGTTTGGATATTTTGTTAAGATTTTGCACGAGGAAAATGCTAAATATTCATATTTTTGTATAAATTCAAAAATAATTTTCTAATTTATAGAAATCTTATTTCTAATTTTCCATTGGAAAATAATTTCCCTAGTAGAAGGAATTTTATTTTTTGTATTTGTGAGGCCTTGGAAAATAATTTTAAAATAAAATTAAAAAAGCTATTTTTTAAAGTTATCATTGATAAATGCTTTGACTCTCACATTATTATGCCTAACATTACTAACACTCTATCCAATAATGCTAGAACTGACAAGGTGTTAGGTATGTTAGGTGATAGGTGGGAGGGAGGAGGTGGCAGCAAGGGTTGATTAAATTTTGGAAGGGGTTGATTAAACCTTGTCCACGTACCTTACATACCTGGGAGGGAAGGGGTGGCTTGGCAGGAGTTGATTAAATCTTGTCCATGTACCTTACATAGGTTGGAGGGAGCACGGGAGGGAAGGGGTGGCTTGGCAGGAGTTGATTAAATCTTGTCCATGTACCTTAAATACATAGGTTGGAGGGAGCGCGGGGGGTAGGCAGAGGTTGATTAAATCTTGGCAAGGGTTGATTGAATCCTTTCAAGAGTGTGAAGGTGCTGAGGAAAAAATGAGGGACTGGAGGTAGGGTGGGCTAAGCAACACTAATACATTGTGAGGAGGTATGGAGGAAGAGGTGGAGAGAGGCTCAACAACACTCATACATTATGTGGAGATTTG
The DNA here is from genome assembly GCA_000404065.3 of Pinus taeda. Lineage (NCBI taxonomy): Eukaryota > Viridiplantae > Streptophyta > Pinopsida > Pinales > Pinaceae > Pinus > Pinus taeda. Next base: position 55,434 of record APFE030233604.1, read on the forward strand.
AAGGAAGATTTCTTCCTCCACATATCTAAACTCTACATAATTTATCTCCATGGGGAAGTGTGAAGGAAGCTTTCTTCATCCACACTTTTGAACTCTACATAATTTATGTTGATGCAATAAACCAAGGTTTGACTACTATAGACACACAAATGGCCTTTATTTTATTTCGAATAAAATGATGTTGTTAATTAATCAAATAAAATTCTAACAAAGCAATAAACGAGGGTTCAACGCCCATGAGCATAGAATGGCCTTGTGTTTTGTTTAAATGGAACCACACTAACACTATTGTTAATTATTCAAATAGAATGCATGATGTTTTTCTGTCTTGTTTCAATCATCAACATCTGGTTTCAGTCTTTTCACTGCCTTTGGTCTCTTTCGAGTGCACCCTTTTTCAAATTTCGTGTTGAAACCCATGTGCTCGGGCATTCAATTTTTTTTTGTATAATTCATGAATCACACCATTTAATTTAACGAAAAATCGATCGTGTCCTCAAGAGCGTGGTATGTGGATTGGTGGGGCGATAACACTAGAATCCTTGACTAAGGTTTGCACTCCAGATTTGAAACGGTTCTGAATACCATTTTCATTCTGATTATCATCCTGCCAAGGTTCTTCATTGGATAATTGTTAAGTTCTCTTTGAGACAACACAACTGATTATCATCCTACCAAGGTTCTTCATTGAATAAGTGTTAATTTCTTTTTGAGATGCCATAAAACATACCACTCTACAATAGAGTTCAAAGAAGGAGCAAAATCTTCACATGGAATGGTAAGTATGGCCAGATCGAGAGTCAATGTATCCAATATCGAATGGAAGATTATCATTCTTGAAAGCTCCTTCGAACCCAAACATACAACTCCCAAACACCTCCATAAACGAGTGTTTGAGAATATCCTCCAAGTATTTGATGGCTTGAAATAGTAGGTCCTTTCTCTTTGCAAAGCGGTCTGACGACATGGAGCAGAGGATCCAAGAAGAATTTTTCATGATATAAAGGTGGTAATCACACATGTTCCAGTTGCCCTCTTATATTTCTATTCATTGTTGTCGGATCTAAATCACACAGTGACACACAATCACTAAATTTAGCCTACAACCAATGCTCACAATAGAATCTCCACTTTAGAAGCCAAACCCCAAGTTGCGAGTCTCTTCCCCTGACTTTTTAATAAGGTAAAAGGTGTGTGTACCAGTATACACCATGCTGGTAAAAACTTCAAATTATGGAGTAGTATCATCTGCTTTGGCCAAGGAATACATAGATTCTAGTTCACAACAACGTGGGTGCCATCAACCTACCTACTATGTAATTATAGTGATAGTTATTGTTCCTATTGGAATTTGGCATTTTAATCATTTTACTAATTAAAAAAATTGATGAGAGGGTTTAAATTTAAAGATGTTAGTATATTCTTGTAGTCACCACAATATCAATGGATGGAATTCACACCACTAACTTCCTTGCATATCTAAATCACATGATTAAACCTTGTTTAAATGAAATGTTTACAAAGCTTGATTACAAATTTACCATGCCATTTGTTAATTGACACCTATCACGATTACCGAGAATGATAAGACTACAAAACATTAAACACACCTACCATAAAAAGAATAGTAACACCTGCCATAACAAGAATAGGAGGATTACAAAATGTTACACATACACTTGTCATAATAGTGGAAAGGTGTATTTCAGAATAAGATGATTATCCGTTTCAAAACATTGATAACGTGTGTCCAATTCCAAATAACTAGTGTTCATCAGTTTCATTAACCTGTCCACCAAATCCACCCTTTCATTATATTTTATCTACTGGAGCTGCTTCTATTATCCCCTCTCCACAGTAGTCCCAAAATGTTTAGGAGTGCCTTAGTTTGTGCTCAGGATGATTGTACAGAAAGTTGGTAATTTTTAGATAAACATATGGACAGGCTTATGGAAAATGTTTAGGAGGGTATGAGATGCAGATGTATGTACAGAAATATGGCAATTTTTTATGGAAATTTGAAACATGGATGTAAGAAAAAAGAAGATTGTTTCACATCACACATTCATGAATAAATAAGTCAATCCTTGTTATTAATTGTTTAAATTGCAATGTGATCTTCAATAAATGGTTAAATATATGTTACTAATTGTTTAAATTGCAGTGTATTTCATGTTATATAACTGATATGAAGGAGACACACATGGGTATCCAAGACCCAAAATAGGTTTTTAGTTGTTCTGCAATTTAGAGTTTTAGTGAATGACGAGGTCACAGTTATGCCATAGAAAGACCGTCCTTCATCACTTTCGAGATTTTTCTTTTCTTTAAAAAAAGCTACAACTAAGATCGAATCACCATAATTAAAAAAGGATTGAATCCTAACTTCTGATATTTACGTGTTGATTTCTTTAGGGTGATGGAAAGTAACCTGTATTTATAATATTTTCAAAAGTCAAGTTGTTGACTACAGAATAAAAATTGTTTGTCAAAAAATCTTTCTAAGGCAACTTGTAATAAGAACGATATCTAATCTCTATGTTCCCAAACTGTAATAATGTGTAATCACATATGTTCTCAACCTGTAACGAGTTATAGGATATCATGCACACATGTTCTTAATAATAATGTGTAGAGATAATTGTAACAAAGTAAGTTTTTATCCGAATAAATTCATTATTTCATTAGTATTTATAATTTTAAAATTAAAAATGTAGTAGGGCCAATTTTTTTGCAAAATTTATTTATGCACTGTAAAACATTGAAAATTACACATCAATTTCACATCCCCAATTTGTATGCAATGTTAAATAAA
>APFE030233605.1:4366-19288 GCA_000404065.3 Pinus taeda
AATATAAAAAATAAAATTAAAAATTGCGGAAAATTAATTTTGAAAAAATAGATATGCACAAGAGTAATATCTTCTTGACAACTCCACAGGTTTTTGTAGCAATATTTCATCATTTAGATACTCAAAAATTGTACTAATGGAAAGATATGCATTATATTCTGCATGAAAAATAACATTTGAATGTCAAGAAAACTCATAATCCACAAAGTTAAAGATAGTTTCTATAAATAAAAATTATATATTCATAAATCCAACTCATTTTTCTACATTTCATCTTTTTACACCATCTTCAAATTCATTGTGTCATTACTTCAAATCATCCTTCCAAGTTAACATGTTATTGTTTTCAAGTTTGCTCCACTAATGAGTGATGAGAGACGATGAATAACTTGCACCCACCCATTATGTGTGTGTGTGAAATATGTTTTTAACGTTTTTTATTAAATTTGGTTGTACAATTTTTGTTGGGATTTTTTTTTTTTTTTAGGTAAATTTCTATTATCTTCAGAAACTAATAATTACATCAAAATGTGTCATTGACTTGTCAGTCTATTGATGGGGAGATATGACCACAACCAAAAAATAACTCTCTAAAAAGAGGACAAATATATATGGGAAAAAATGAGACAGTACATGTCAAGGGATTACGCAGGACCTTTCCTAGGATACAAAACCGAGAGAAACTATTAGCAAAAACCCCATAGAGAAGAGTCATCATAAAACTATCCAAAGGGATTAGAATTTGAGGTAGTTATTTGGATAAGATCTTTTGAGCCCTCTTGAGCTAAAGCCATCATCTATGTAATACCCAAAAGTTGTTCTATCCTATCAAGCCTGGGTCAACCTTACACAAATGGTGTGTTATAGACATTTTTGGGCACTGCAACCCTAATCACACCATAAACCAAGGGCTCCTAAGTCCCTAAAAGTGTTGCTTCATGCCCTAAAAGAACAAGCTCAGCTGATTACATCATCTCCCAGAATTTCTCCACAAAAAACTGCTCAGAACTAGTCAAAACTGGACCATACAGACTACCCAGTGCAGAGGGTGCAATGCATCTCACTTGCTTAGTGTAAAGGGTGCGATGCATACTGGAAAGCTCTTCTGTAGGGTGTGATGGGAGAGAGTAGATAAATGGCAGAGATAGTTTGCAAGGTGGATCATCATGGAATCTTCCAAAAGCCTCTCTGTGACACTTGCCTCTCTGAATTCGCCCAGGGATGAGTAAGAGATCATCAATCTCCAAGTGGAATCAAGAACTATCGGAGAGAGGACACTAATCAAAATCCCAGAAGCTGACTCACCCCCCTGCAATCATCTATATATGGATCCCTCATCACAGAGATCCAGAGGCTGGAATCTTGTATCTTGTAAGGAAGTGTTGTTGGTTTCCTGGTGCAACATCATAGTGTTGGGTGATCTAAGCTTTTCATGAGTTGAAGAAGGGCTTTCATGCTGAGAGGATGATGTTGGGTCAGAACAATTGGTTGTAATCCTCTTTGCTATTCTTGATATTAATAAAGTTATTCAATTTTTTCCTCCACATTCTTGTATGTTCGATGATATATAAATTTGTGTCGCCAATACATATCTAGTCCTGTATTGCTTATGATTGTAGATCTTTGTTCTTCGATAGTATTATGCTGGTCTGATTTCACAGGTTCTCTTTGAAGCTAGGTAGACGAAAGAGGAGCGGCAAAGATCTGTCAGAAGGGAAAGGAACTAAGCAAGGAACCAAGCGCAAGACTGAGGTTGGTGTCCTTTGTTCCCCTCTTATCTACTTCTCATAAAGGAAAGTGAAAGTAGTTTTAGTTTGTTTGTTTCTAAGATAGCTACCAGTCTTAGTGGGACTAGTAGCTCCGAGTGGACACTAGATTTCCCGATAACAAAATGGCAACTCCACTAGGGAGCGACTAGATTGTTTGTTTGTCTATATTTTTTTGTTTCATAAACATACAGACAAAGCCTGAAGTCAAGCCAACTAGCCTTCGAACTGCATTGATATGCAAGTGCAAAGTAGATCAATGCTGCTTTAGTCTATCTCTGGGTTTTGTTTATAAATTGAACAATCGATTTGCAAACATTCTGATTTCCCTAGTGGTGGATCTAGTAACCTCATTAGATCAGCCCCTGTGATTTATATTTATTGAACATCACTTGCTCAGCCTAAATCCCTGAACTAAGCTGCAAATTGTGACCAAAGACCAAGTAAAAGTTTCGCACTGGTACCATCGCACCCTCTCTTCAAGGAAGTTTGTATGCATCGCACCTCCCATGTGCAGTAAGTGGGATGCATACTGGATTCCTTGTGTAACAGGTGCGATGGTCAAAAAAGGTTAACTTTGCCTTTCAGACTTTGGTTTTTCTTCACTCTCTTCAGCTCTATTCAAGGGTTTTGCTGTCTGCGATTAGTATACCTCTGTGGAAACCCCCTTCCTTTCCATCATTCCGCCTCCATTATGCAAAGAACTATAAATGTTTTTATGTATTGTGCGCCATTTTCAGTTCTCTTTTGCAAAGAAGTAGTGTAATTTAACTGTCGTTTCTTGATTTGGAAGTGTCGCAAGTGTCGTTTTCAGTCATAGAAGAGATCATATTGTTCTTGATGGTCGATTACACTGTTACTCTTGTATTTGATTTGAATTAGTAGTTTTTTCAAGTGTCAAAAACAATTTTCAATTCGAAATTTCAAAGTGTCGTTATTATCTTCCTTTCATTTTGAAGAGAAATTTGTTAGTATTGTCGCTTTGAAAAGATAATTCAGATTTGTACTTAGCATTCTTCTTGTCATTCACACATTAAGAAGGCTGAAAACAAATACATGCATGTGCATTTGCATTTAGACTACTTGTTGGTTTGATTTAGGACAGTGCATCTAGTGTGTGCTCTATGCTCTATGTTGAAAGAATCTCATTTTTCTTTCCTTAGTAGCTAGGATTTTCATTGAAAAAAAAGATTAAACGATTGTTTATCATCTTAGACTGCATTTTAGGAATTGAATATCTACATCACACGGTGAACCTGAAAGGAAAATTTCTTAATAAAGATCAATTGTAAAATAAATTCAATGAACATAAAAACGCTTTGGAACCTAACGCACAACATCTAGAAGTCTAGGCTAGAGACATATTCTGGCATCGTAAAGCCTGGTAACTATCGCTTTCATTGCTGGTTGGGTGATTCCTCCTCTTTGAGACAACAAGTACTAGTACGGACTTATGCTCCCACATACCGTCGATTATATCTTGGGAGACCACAATAGGCTATATCCTTTATCCTTAGGAGGTCGTGTCTGCCTCCCTATCGATCACAATGCACTGAACACAGCATTAGGGAAGATTGACTGCCGTACCGTAAAAAGTATTCTACAATTTTGTGATTGGTTTGGTAATCCCTCTGTCTAGATTTCCAGAGTAGTCTCTTTCATTCCTTTTCAGACTCCTTAAAGGAAAATATCAATCTGAGCACTTGTCACTTCAGGCTCATTAAAAATCGAAGGCGACTAGAGACATCTTTTTTTTTTCTTGACTCTTAAAAATTGAAAAAACAAGTTGTGTCAAAGCATCTAAAATTCATTTAATTCGGAATCATTTTCCCCTATTTTTTTTAGTTGATCAAGTAATCTGCAATTGTGGAAGAAATTCAATCAAAACCTCATTGTTCATGGAGGCTTACGAGTCAACCGTCGTTGACTCCAGAAATGAAACTATTCCAGACAAAGAACTCGTTTGACCTGATCGAAGTCCCCTAGGTTGGTTGGAGCAAGTACTCCAATATCCTCAGAGACTCCGTTACTCCGAACATTTCTGGTATCCCTGCCTCTACAGAAGAAATTCTTCAGCCACAAGAGGACATTACAACTTATCCTAGTGTGATGGTAAACACTTCTATCCCTGAACCGGCTCCATCTACAGCTGATTCGGAAGGTGTTATTCCCCAAACATCTGTCGCTGTAGAACTTATACCTTCTTCGGCACCAGAAATATTTTACGGACCTGACAGTCTACCTCTTCTGCCTAGATTGATTGCCATAGAAGAGATTTTGGAAGATCCTCCATCTAACGCTCCATTGCAATTTGAAGTTGGGATCACCCTATATCCTTCTTCATCAAAAGTTAGTCTCCCGCCATCGGAAGTTCCTGAAGAATCACTGAGGAATATTTTGGATAAACTAAATATGTCTGAACAACTGTCGACATCTAGGACTATGTCATCCAACACAGCAGCGGCAGAACTTCCTGCTGCTACTCCAACAATGTTCGTCGGCGTGCCATCTATCCCAACTAGCTCTCAATCACCAGATGGAATCCATCCAGGGGCTGTTTCGACAGTATGGATTGTTCCCGTTTGTTCATCGAGAACAATATCTGGAATCTCTTATGTTGAATCTCAACAAATTGATCCTTCGCAGTGTCAATTTGGGCAATCCGGTCCCCAAAGGAAAATCATTCTGTTGAGCACTGGGTTACCGCCGTATGGGGGCAGTATACCCTTTCATTGTCTTCTTCGAGAGAACAACCATGCGAGAGTTCACAACAGAATTTAGGTTATGCTGGAATTACATCTAGCGGTTGGTTGCCAATCCTGCCTCAACAACCAAGAGTTATATACTCGATGAAACAAAGTTTACCTATGTCAAATATCCCCACTATGCCGACTATTGTGGTAGTGTCGCAAGTACAAGCGTTGCTTGTTGTATGCCAACCTCAGGTTTTTCGGGTCGTAATGAAACAACCTCTTATCCCTACGACGCGACCGCAATCACCGACTAGTGGAATGACCCAGGTTCAAATGGGGATCATTACCCCTCATCTTGGTCAAACAGTCAGTACTGGACAATAGCTTATGGATTCACAACCATGGCTGGTGCAATACCAACAACCACAATTCCAACAAGCTTACCAAGGATCTGAGAAACAAGTCTTTGCAAGTAATGGGCAGTCGTATATTCAAAACGGTCAATATCAATCATTTCATAATGGCCATGCCCATCAACCTTACCAAAGTTACCAGCATCAAAAGCATTACGCTGGTATGCAAAGACCAACTGCTAAGGCAATTCCATCTTATCCTGGCTATGCTTTGCCGAGCCTGAATCAACAGTTTCCTTTCGTGCGACTTTAGAGTTACCGGATCTAAATCAACTAACGAACGACCCAATTGCTTATGCCCCTTGGTGGCTAGCGATTCCGCATAAACTTTCGTCATATATTCCTAAATTTAATGGAAATCTGGGTGAAGACCTGTCGAATCATGTGATGACTTTTCATCTGTGGTGTTCATCAAACACTCTCAACGATGATTCAATCAGGCTTCGCCTCTTTCAGCGAACATTAACTGGTCCGGCAGCAAAATGGTGTTTCGAATTTCCTATAGATTCATTTGATAACTTCAGTACCCTAGCCACAACCTTTTTAACCCATTTTCAATTACCCATAAGGTACGAAATAGGAATAGAGCTTCTTACCAATTTCAAACAAACGACGGCCACTCACATATCCGATCATGTTCATGAGTGACGACGTGGTCATAGAATGGTAAAAACGTATGTTCCGGATTAACTGTTGGTTGAATGGTTTATTAAGTCACTGTTACCTTCTATTACAGAAGATGTGGCAAAGGGAGGAGTCGTCACTGAAGAGCAAGTTATTGCTCATGCACAATATCTAGACTTGATATATACACAGTCTAGCACGCTCTACAATAAAATCCCTGATTCTCCTAGACTAGAATTTTCTGTTCCTCCCCTCCTAAATCAAGCAAAGACTCTCATGCCGGAGATGGCATGATAGGTACGACTAACACGAAAACCGTAAAGGCTATGTCAAAGAAGGACCGCATGGTTTCAAGTCAAAACGCAAATGAAGAACTTCTCACCTCAGAAGTAAATGTTGTGTCGACTGACAAAGGCAAAGAACCCAAGCAACTAGGAGGCAAGAAGAAAAAGAAAGGGAAGAAGAAGAAACAGGAGGAGTCATCTCCTGAAAAATCTTCTGCAAACCCTTCTGGAGATAAGAAACCAAATCGCCCATGCCTTATATGTGATGAGGATCACTGGACGAGAGAATGTCCATAGAAATTTGAGCTTAGAAAATTCTTCAAGAGTTCAAAAACCTCGGTAGTATTAACTGATCCGTTTCCAAATCCAGGGACAAATCTGGTTGCTAGTGACAATGCTTCCCCGTCCAAAGTGCTAATGTTGTCTATTTCAAAGCAGCAAAATGATGCTTTGATATCGATAAGGAATAAAGATTACGGGAATCCACAGATGTCGAACAACAAGGATAATGATCAACCTAGTAATTAGACAACAACTTCACCCGAAGTTGTGCCACCCATCACTCTTGAACTAGCAATAAAACCGCCAAAGGGAGTAGTACACAAATCGACATTTAATCCTCGTGCCAGAGCAGCACAGCATTATAATATAGTGGAGGATCTGGCCCAATCGTCCTCGGCTATGTTGACACTTGAGGTACTGCAAAATTGCCCCTCCCAAAAGTAGGCTTTATTGTCAGCAATAGGTGGGATTGACCCAAAGGTTTCCAATCTTGTATCCTTTAATCATAAATGATATGACCCTCAGTTACCAGCTCAACTAGCTTTCCTTATTGAAGTGAAAGCCCTCAACAAAATTGTTCATCGAACAATTATTAATGAGGGGGCATATACATGCATTATGTCGATGAGTTGCTGGAAAACTTTAGGATCTCCAACCTTGTTGCGATCGTCGACAACATTAAAAGCATTTGATGGATGAACATACACCCCATATGGGATATTGAGTAACTTGCAAGTCGAACTAGGAGGAAAAATAGTAGAAATTGATGTTGAAGTTATCGACACAAACCTCGATTACAACATCCTACTGGGAAGGCCCTGGATATATGCCATGGTTGCCGTTGTGTCGACCTACTTTAGGAAGATTGCATTTCCTTTCCAAGGATGAATTACAATCATCAACCAACAAACATTTCTCCCCAACAGTTCACAAGTTACGGGAAGCATTCTGATGATCCATGGAAGCCCTCACTCGCTTCATAATATCGGAGTAGGCCTACAAAAGACCCTACATTAATGGGGACTTTTGCCCTACCGCCTCCAATCAATTTGGCAGAAGTGGCCAAGGTCGGAACCTACAATATGATATCTTCTATTCAAAAGATGCCAGAAAACGATATTAATATGGATCATCAGCAGGTATTGCCTCTAAGCCCAATGGAAATATTATAGCAATCAATGTTTTCGGCATGGGAGGCAAACCCGAATCAACGCTCGTCAAGAATTTGGATAGATAGGTCTAAGGAATATGGTACCCCTTCAGATCCTTGGTCGCAAGTACATTCTACAAACGAAGGAATTGTTCAGTCAATGATGATTGACGGGGCACCATGGGAAGATTACCACCATCGTTCCCATCTTTCGGATTGTAAGGAGGATAATTCCAGTGACCTTGATCATCCCTCAGTCTTTGACCTTCTTTCAAATACTGTAAATACGGTGGATTCCAAGCGAAACCTATCCAATATTGAAGAGACTATCACCATAAATATCTCGACCAAAATATATGTTGTAGATAATAATCATGTTGGCAAATCTTGTTCTTCTTCAGAACTGGAAATATATAACGCTCTTTTTCACGAGTTTAGAGATGTCTTTGCTTGGTCGTATGATGAAATGCTAGGCATTGACTCGAGCATAGTTGAACATTAAATTAAGATGTATCCAGATGTCAAACCGGTACGACAACGGCTCCGGCATGTGCACCCCAAGAAAATCATTGCCATCAAGGCGGAAGTTGAAAAACTCCTCCATGTTGGTTTTATTTACCCGGTTCCTCTAACCGATTGGGTATCGAATATTGTTCCTGTGATGAAGAAACAAGGAAAGATTAGAGTGTACATTGATTATAGGGATGTAAATCAAGCTTGTCTGAAAGACAATTACCCTACACCCTTCATTGACCAGATAATTGATGAATGCACTGGATGTGAAATATTTTCATTTATGGATAGATTTTCCAGGTATAATCAAATAAATATCTGCCCACAGGACCAGTCAAAGACTTCATTTATTTTTTCGTGGGGCACATTCACATATCGCAAGCTACCCTTTGGTTTAAAGAACGCAGTGGCAACATTTCAGAGAGCAATGAATTATGCTTTCCATGACATCAAGAACATCGTTCAACCATATCTCAACAATCTTCGAGCTCATTCGCAAAAGCAGACCGATCATCCGCAACGTTTGAGAGCGATATTTCTACGTTGTTGACACTACAAGATACGACTAAATCCATACAAATGTGTGTTTTTTGTCAGTTATGGTCGTTTACTTGGCTTTGTGGTCTCAAAGGACGGGATTCGTCTCGACCCATGTAAGGTTTAGGCAATCATTGATTTGCCTCCACCTTCAAATTTGCTTCAGATTCAGAAACTCCAAGGGAAATCGAACTTTCTGAGGAGGTTCATTCCAAATTACGTCGAACTTGCTAAAGGTTATACTCGTCTATTGAAAAAAGAAGTACCCTTCATTTGGGATCCGGTCACGCAAGCTTCCTTTGATGCTTTAAAAGAATCCCTGATAAAAGCATCATTAATGCATGCTCCTGATTATCAAAAAGACTTTAACCTGTATCTGGCTGCAGTTGATACGACCATATCGATGGTTTTACTTCAAGAAGATGATGGAATTGAACATCCTATATATTATTTAAGACGAAACTTAAATGATACGGAAATGAAGTACTCCTACGTTGAAAAGCTGGCTCTTGCAGTTGTTCAAGCGATACAGAGATTTCGACATTATGTCCTCTTCAGAAAAACTACCATTTTGATAGATTGCAACACCATGACTTATATATTGTCGCGACAGTTGCTGGGGGGGAAATATTCAAAATGGATAGCAATTTTACAAGAGTTTGATCTGAAATTAAAAAAATCCAAATCAAAGAAAGCCCTAGTTTTTGTGGAGTTACTATGTGATCTCCTATTGTCGTCCAATGATGAAACATCCGAAGAAGCGATTGTGGACGAAAATTTGTTTCTAATATCTTCAAGCAATCAATGGTATGGAGATATAATAATCTATCTCCAAACCCAAACATATAGGTCTAATACCTCACGCTCGGAACAACGACGTATTAGATACCAAGCAAAAGACTATGTGATCGTCGGTGATACGCTTTACCATCATGGTGTCGATACAGTGCTGCGGAGGTGCCTCACCCATCAGGAGGCCGAAAAAGTCCTGAATGATTGTCATTCAGGCGCGTGTGGGGGGCATCAATCTGGTTATGCTATGACGCAAAAGATTTTACAAGCAGGATACTTCTGGCCAACAATGTTCAAGGATTGCATAACCGCAGTCAGAAGTTTCCATGCTTGTCAAATCTTCGATAAAAAAACTAGGAGACCACCCACACCTCTACATCCAATAGTAGTTGTTGGGCCATTCGCTAAATGGGGCATAGATTTCATGACATGTAACCCCACCTCAACTGGGGGGCATGGGTATATCATAGTCGCAATAGACTACTTTACCAAATGGGCCGAGGCGATGCCTACATTAAACAACAGCGGTGAAACGACTGCCCTCTTCTTTTTTAATCATGTAGTCTCCAAATTCGGCGTTCCACAGGCCATAGTCACAGATCATGGATCGCATTTTCGCAATCACATGATGGTTGAGTTGGCTGCCAAATTAGGACTATCCCATGACAGCTCTACTCTGTATTATCTACAAGCTAATGAACAAGTTGAGGCAATCAACAAGGTCCTGAAACGCATGCTGCAAAGGATGGTTGGAGTCCATAAACGGATTTGGCACCTAATCCTGTACTCGGCCTTGTGGGCATACTAGAAATTGGTGAGGAATGCGACTGGGTTTACACCTTTTCAACTGGTGTATGGCCTGGAATCGATCTTGCTAATTCAGTGTGAAATCTCATCCCTCAAGTTCGTGATCGACCTTCTCCCCGGAATTTCTGAAGAAGAGGCTCATTTTTTGGAAATAATCCAATTGGATGAAACCTGTTTTGATGTAGCTTCGGCTAACGAAGCCCATAAGAAATGAGTCAAAGTGCAGTTCGATAAAAATGTCAAACCTCCTGTCTTCTCAAAAGGCGACCTGGTCTTACTTTACGACTAGGAGTCCGATAAGTTAGGAGCAGGTAAGTTCAAGTCTTTATGGATGGGTCCCTATATTGTTAAGCGTGTATTAGCAAAAGGAGCCTACGAGTTGATGGATTATGATGGGATTCCACTGGCGCAACCCCGCAACGGGTTGTACCTCAAGCATTACTATGCTTAACTCAGCATGGTAACCCCTATGCTTTTGTTACATTTTTGTTTTCGCTAAGGGTAATTGTTTTGGTTGGGTAATCCACTTTTTGCATTTGTTTCAGATGTTGAACCTATTTGAATCATTTGTTGGATATGCCGATGGAGCGAGTCGTAGTTCGCAGAACCTATCTTTTGCGGCCTGGGCCATCTTCGATCCCAACGACGAGTTAGTGAGTTTCAGAGGGGTATGTATTGGTCGGTCGATGAACAATATCACTGAATACAACGAGTTGATAGAACTCCTCTCTGATGCCATCACGCATGGCATATGTCGACTTGTCGTCAGGCTAGACTCACAACTTGTCATTCTACAACTCACTGGTATCTACTCTTTACGGAATCCAGCTATCTATCGCATGTTCCTAAGGGTCAGGATTTTGGAAAGGTAGTTCGATTACATTCAATATCAACATATTTCCAAAAATTCAAACACATTAACAGACTCATTAGCAAATTATGTGTTAGATAGACATTTGCAACATTTATAAAAAGAAGCATTTCATCAATATTTGCAACAGGATCATGTAACTTAACCAAAATAAAGCTCCGAAAATCAAAAATATATATATAATTGTTTATGGTTTATACATAATGTTCTGTGACCTAGAAAAAATCGGTCAAATGACCCAAAAACTCAAAATACTAGGGGGCACCCTAGTCTAATGATGCTGGTGATAACAAGTCACCGCTTGTGCAATCATGTGTAAAAGCCTAGTCCATCGACTTGGCACACTAGTGGTATGTCGATGCAACCTCAGAGGCAGCTCGTCAGTCCTCACGTCTGGAATACCAAGAGTGAGACCTTCAACCTGATCCTGCAATGCTGAAAGAGTCTCGACCACATCAAGGTCACGGAGGATAGCCCTCCCCATAGCCTCTCCTGCTGGAACGGCGGCTGGTGCTCTCGGGCGTATTGCTGGTCGAACTGGTCCAATGTCTGCATGAGTACATGAGTTTAATTAGTCTTGATCAAAGAAAGCATAAGAAAATTATGAAAACAATAAATAGAGATATGGTCAGAGAATTTACCTATGGCACCCCACTACTCGCCAGCCGGCAGCACCAAATCTGGGTCACCCCGAAAATCCATGCCAGCATATGGAAACTCGGCATAAACCATCTACTGACGATCGAACCACTTGAAGAAGGTATCAGAGAAAGAAATTTGGGACTGGCCAGCATGTCGGGCCATGAGGTCAACCCATCTCTGCATCCGTGGCTCAGTCGGTGGAGGTAAACTAAGTGAAATGTACTGTGGCTGCATCAGTGGGATATTTTCCAAGGCGAAAGTAGTCGAAATAGAGCCATAGCCAAAATTCTTGGATCTTCCACTTTTCACCTTGGTCAATTGTTATTTCATCATAGAGAGTACTACATCACACTAGTTGAACACCTTCGGTTCAAGGCATTCCAAGGCGTACTGCATATAATACCTGTTAGCTATGTGAAGAGTCGCACTAACAACCAGTCTAGTAAAAGTGAACAGAATGGTCCTCAAGGACCGGTCATTGACATCCCGGATGTTGATCTTGCCATCCGTACTTGGTTGAGATCCCTCTCTGTAGTACCGGCGAATGTACTCTCTCACAGATTCGCCCCCACGGGTAGAACCTGATAATGAGAGAGGGGCGCCACGCCTCGATAAACCGGTCAAAAAATAGATGTCCACGACAGTCAAGGGCATAGATTTGCCCCTGATCTGGAACACCTGGTTGGTAGGATCCCAGGCGTTGAGGAAATATTGCAACAAGTTGATTTGTTTCCTCATGCTAGAGATGCAGAAAAACTTCAGCAGGCCACAGTTCCGCAGTGCAGTTACCGTACCCGGAATGAGAGGTAAAAATCACTTTTAAATTACTATTCACGTAATTTGAGTAAGGTATTAGTGTTTTAACTCATTTTTCAAGCATGTGTTTTCATTTCTAATCATTTTGATGAAGCAATTGAGCAGGTAGTACGACCGTTGAAAGAACAAAGTGCTAACGGTGAATCAAATAATCAGTGACCATTATCACGAGCAGTTTTTATGTAAAGTTCAAGCTCGTTAAAAATTAAACTTAAGAAATGAGCAAATGTTTCCCCCAGAGTTTAAGATCACTGAAAAATGAACCAATCTCTGGTAAATAACCATTGCGAATGCATTATCATCAGCTTTTGAGCCTTAGTCGTGTTCTCATCATCACCTCCACTTTGTTTTAGCCGATCATACGCCTCCATTTGATTGTTTACCCTTTTGAGGAACAGTTGCAACGAGTGATTCTGTTAGCCATCCTTGTGACACTGCCATGATTGGAAACTTCCAAACCTTACCTGGAATCAGCTGCTACCCGAAATTATCATTCGTTCCTCAAAAAACAAGTCTCCTTTAAGCTCTTTTCACCTGACTCGTAAAAAATGAAAAGACTGCTGAGCTATTGGCCTCTCCAACTCGTTAAAGTCATCGGAAGTGTTATCCCTCCTCTAGATTTTAATCTTTTTGGACTTGAGGAATTATTACACAGAAAGATCGAGCGCTTGTCTTATTCGACTCGTTAAAACTATCGAAATTTCATCCCTTTCGTATTGTTTTATATTTTTTCAGGCTTAAGGGATTATATGACGAAAAAGGATTATTGGAGTTTCCTTTTCATCCCTTTTCAGACTCTCAAAAATTGAAAAAGGACCGAGTTATCATTGTCGTTAAACTCATTAAAATCAATAGCGACAAACTTGTCGTATAGACAAGAACGAGTTTCACTGTCACTAGGCTCGTTAAAACATAGCAACGGGTTCGCCCGAAGGGCGAATTATAGATCAAGCATATGTTATCCTCCTCCAGCTTGATAAAAATAAAGAGGTACTGGTCAGTAATGACTGGGGAAAATTGAAAAGAAAACTTGAAGAAACTTTATTGGTAGCAAGTCGCTCTTGAACATGACACTTTCACTCCATGTCTGAGTCAAGTTGGGTTATTCCGTTCACTAGTCATATCACCATTGGTCCATCACACCATCCATCTTTGGGGTTAACGCTACCAATCCATTTTCAGTGTTGCCGGTATGTTCAAGAGAAGTCGCTCAGAGAATTCACCTGTGTCTCATCCATTGCAATACATTCACGCTCCATTCTTTCATAACCGCCACCATGAACCTTGTATCATCAGATTGTTTTCACCTCCAAAATCATTTGCTCCATTTCGTGTCATAGATGTGGAATTCATTAAGGCCCTCCTACAAAGGGTCGCTTCTTGTTGACATCAGCTCATTATCCAAGAAGTCGACATAGGAACAACCCTTTCAGTACTTTGAAGCTTGCATGCCTCAATGGCAAGTTTCTCACTTCCGGCGACAGGTTTACATCAATGGCCTTCGACTTAAATATTTTGCGTGGTGTTCAACGCCAAGTCCCTTTTTCACACCACGTGAATTGTACTGCAGTACCTTGAGGGTCATCATCATTATCGGTGATTCCCCTCGCGCCTGTTAACAACTTACATCATTGGCTGGTAATCAAGCGATGTCTTTCCATGTTCGACTTCAGAACATCCTTCACATGGATCGACTTGTACTCCGAGTGAAGATTGAACGAGTTTGAAGACCCCGGATCTAGTTTCAACCATCCAGGCTGTGATATATACAGGAATATAAAGACATCAAATGTACATCATTGCCGAACAGATGATCATCTGAATCAAAGGATGATGACTCCGTCCGAATCATCAATCTGCTACACAAACGATTGTCTGTCCTATGTACATGAAAATGAATTTATAAAGTTGAGCATGGGAATGCCCGCCTGAGGTAGATCATGAAAAATATTATGAAGATAACATATTGTATTGTATCTTATTACAGGTCTCCTTCCAGCTCAAAAAAACTTTGAATCCTCATGATAAAGAATTTCACCCGAGATCAAAAGATTAATGACCTCATGCTTTAGGGGGCAACTGTTACAGACATTTTTGGGCACTGCAACCCCAATCATACATGTCCATAAACCAAGGGATCCTAAGTCCCTAAAAGTGTTGCTTCATGCCCTAAGAGAAAAAGGTCAGCTGATTACATTATCTCCCATAAGTTTTCCACAGAAAACGGCTCAGAACTGGTCAAAACTGGACCATACAGACTGCCCAATGCAGAGGGTGTGATGCATCTCACCTGCTTAGTGTAAAGGGTGTGATGCATACTGGAAAGCCCTTCTGTAGGGTGCGATGGGCGAGAGTAAACAAATGGCAGAGACAGTTTGCAAGGTGGATCATCATGGAATCTTCCAGAAGCTTCTCTTATGACACTTGCCTCTCTGAATTCACCCAGGGATGAGTAAGAGATCATCAATCTCCAAGTGGAATCAAGAACTATCAGAGAGAGGACACTAATCAAAATCCCAGAAGCTGACTCACCCTCCTGCAATCATCTATATATGGATCCCTCATCACAGAGATCTAGAGGTTAGAATCTTGTATCTTGTAAGGAAGTGTTGTGGGTTTCCTGGTGCAACATCATAGTGTTGGGTGATCTAAGCTTTTCATGAGGTGAAGAAGGGCTTTCATGCTGAGAGGATGATGTTGGGTCAGAACAATTGGTTGTAATCCTCTTTGCT